>CM075288.1:11160516-11183491 GCA_037672795.1 Lagerstroemia speciosa | reverse complement strand
GCTTCGTGCTGAAGAATATCACAACTACGTTGTAATTTCCATTAGAGATAAGCATGCGCACGATTTTTATAGTACATACATTTATAAGTATATATTGCTAACTAGCTCTGTCCAGGCAATCAGGTCAACACACGATTTTTTACTTTGCACAAAGTAAAAGGGATTTGAAAAATGACGATGTGCAACGATATGATCCTCAATTTAAGATTAAAAGATTTTCAATTTGATTCTCATTAATATGATTTCACGCGCCTATTATTCTTCCCTTCCTCGTATATTCTATTAAATCCACGAATGATATTTGTTATTAAAAAGGAGTTTTTGAAGCTGTCCAAATAATTTTGCTATCTCTAATAAATGTAATGTCTCCAACATTTTGGTCCCATTTCCATGCAGGCGCACGTGTGAAGAAACCTGGATCTTGGAACTAGGAAGAATTAGAAAATACGAGACAGCTGCTAGGGGGCCATCTCCAGCTATATATATATATATTACGATTTAAATTATCAATATATTCTCATAATTTTCTATTATTTTTATTTATTTGATATGACATTATATTCATATTTTTCCTTTTTAGTTTTACCTTTTTATTTTTTTTGTTTTCAGTCTCTGAGTAAGTTCCAAAACATGGGGGGTCTGTCTAACTATCAGCATTAAATAACAGGACAAAGAGAGGGAGAGAGAGGACACAAGGAAAAGCACTACACATCTATAAACGAAGAAGAAAGACATTTTTCCTCTCTTAAAACAGCTGCGGAGTTTCTGATGGATGGTAGCCGGAAAACGGCTGTTGACATGCTCGCCGGAGCTGAGCTCTCCCTTGGCTTGCCCGGTGGAGATGGAGCTGAGGTTGACGTCTTAAGAGCAGGAGGGAAGAGAGGGTTTTCTGAGACTGAAGTTGACCTCAAACTCGATCTCAAAGCCAAGGAGTCACCACCTATTGATCCGTGTACTTTCTCCACGGAGAAGATC
This sequence comes from Lagerstroemia speciosa, assembly GCA_037672795.1. NCBI lineage: Eukaryota > Viridiplantae > Streptophyta > Magnoliopsida > Myrtales > Lythraceae > Lagerstroemia > Lagerstroemia speciosa. The sequence goes on along the minus strand of CM075288.1, from coordinate 11,182,516 downwards.
AAATCAGATCCTGCAAAACCACCGGCCAAGTAAGCTGTTTCGGTTCAGAACTAGCCTCTGTCATTTCTTCTTGATTCCCTTAAGTTTCTTATACGTATCTGAGTCTTATGTGACTGATATGTACTCAAGAATGTACGTACCCGATCCATTTCAAGGGCTTTATCATCACTACACGTAGCTTCCCCCAGCTTATCGAGCTTTCTTAATTTGTCATCCGATATTATTGTTATGCATATGAAGAATTACACGAAAACAGCATAGAGGCCCAGAGAGCAGCGACCCTAGATCTCCGATCTCCGATTGTAGATCTAGTTAAAAGCAAAAGATTGGACAAAGAAATAGTATTTTGTGCTTCTTTTTTCATATATATATTGCACCGATGACCTACAAAAACTTATGGATCTTAGGGCTCAGGTTGTCGGTTGGCCACCGGTGCGGTCATATAGAAAGAACATGATGGCTCATAATAGCAAGAACAGCACCACCGAGGTTGCCACTGGTAAGGGAATCGTGGGCAGTACCGGTAACGGGGCAACTGCAGCGTTTGTGAAGGTTTCCATGGATGGAGCGCCTTACCTCCGTAAAGTCGACTTGAAGATGTACAAGAGCTACAAGGAACTGTCCGATGCCCTAGGAAAGATGTTCGGTTCCTTTATCACAGGTGACTGACGTTGATATTTCATAGAAAAAGCTGTGTTTGTGGTCAATCCAAGGGGAAAAGAAACAGCTATAGTGATCGATGAATGAGATCTAGACTATAGTGATATAATTATGACATGTCATTTTCTAAGACTTGGTACTTATCGATAGGATAAACCCTAACCTGACAATTAATGGAGTCAATACTTCCTAAAACAATATGGATCCCGATTAATATATGTACTAAATGGTAAAATTCTATAAAATTCGAATAAATGGTACTGTTTTAGGAAAGATGATGTTAAATCACCTTAACTAAGAGATATGATTGTTAAATCCTTATTTTGTTTGTGATACTGTAATTCATTTTCGTTCGTACACATGCATGCAGGTAACTACGGAGCTGATCAAGGGATGATAGACTTCATGAATGAGAACAAGCTGAGGGATCTTTTGAACAGCTCCGACTATGTTCCCACGTACGAGGACAAGGACGGGGACTGGATGTTGGTCGGCGATGTTCCGTGGGAGTAAGTTCCATGCTTAACTCACTATTTCAATCAAACAACTCCTCGATCAATTACTGACATAATTCTCTTCCAAGACGTTGATGCAATTTCATTTGTTGAACGTACTCAGTTTAATAAAACACAAATATATAGGGATAATTATTGGTTATGGCAGGATGTTTATCGATTCATGTAAACGCCTACGGATTATGGAAGGATCAGAAGCCATCGGCCTTGGTACGCCTCCATTATTGTTTGTCAACTCATCAGTTACTTTCACACAAATAAATTGAATTAATCTAGAAAAAAAGATTGAATACAATGATATCATCTTTAATTTTAAAACAGAAATTTTGGGTTTGATTTTATTTTTCACTTACTCCTATCACCTTTTACCATTTAGGTCCCGTTTGTGACAAACGGAAAAAATTTGAAACTATAGTTTGTCAACGTTTATATGTAATATAAAGTACTCATTTTTTGTGGTTAACATAGAAATTGTTTTTCAGATTGCTTTATGTAATTATATATTTTGAAGATGAGTGATGAATGTGAAGTCTTTTCTTACTGATTATTCAGCTCCAAGGGCCATGGAGAAATGCAAGAGCAGGAGCTAATGGGAAATCTGTCGTTCGAGAGTTTCAGAAGACTACGTATGTATGCACTTGAGGTTACTCGTGGATACAAAGAAATGTCGTGTAGCTTTGCCTTTTCGGTCCATGTACTAAGATTAAACTGTGCTGTTTCCTTCAAAATATATTTTTTTATTTGCATATGTACATATAAAATATGAAGATGTGTCCTGCGCTGTTTCTTGCGATTGTTTGGCTTGTTCATTCAGTGAAAGCAGCGATTGATTTGGAGGTTCTTATTTTATTAGTTCTTCATATTAGTGTGGGTCCTTACGAGTTGTTGATGGAAACGATAATCAAAGATGCTTACTCGATCGTTGTAGAGTTGCAGATTTTGAGTAGTATATAATTATTTTAAAAAATTGTTTCGACATTTGATTTCATTAAACAAAGGCCTTGAGTTTGAATCTTTTATTTTAACGAAAAAAACTCATATCAGAGGAGAGTCTTATCCATTAATAAACTTACTCGACTCGAATTAAATTAGTTTATAAAACCCACAAAGTTTAGATATCAGTGATGTAGGGGGCAAAAAAAAACAGCAGAGCCATTGAATCGATCGTATGTGATGGGAGGGAACACAGCCATGTGCATGCATGTTTGTGGGGGAAACTCACGTACGCACACCCTATTAATCATTTTGCAACATAATTTCACATCTTCAAAAATGGGGCTTGGTATAACAGTATCGTACTTTTTTATTGGGACCAAATGGTATTGAGACCGATATTTACATACGTGACACTGTTCATATCTCGTTGTTCACACTTTTCCTCCTATTCTCTTACCAGTCTATGGATATAAAAAAATGGGGTTCACTCGAATCTACTTTAACTTTATAATAATTAAATCAGTGGTATGATCTACATGCATATTTGTTTATGTACGTTAAATATGATACAGCTTTTTTTTTTTCGGCAGAAACTTCCTATATATTCATTATTGTATATATTGAAGCTTTTTTTTTTTTTTTTTTTGTCTTTGCACATTCTAATCTGAGGCAAAGAATAAAAAATGAACCATGATTTTGAAGTTTCTCATCCAACACGAATCACTTTGCGAAATCCCTCTCTTCTCCAAAAAAAAGTTTACACCTAATGGGTAGAGAGGGACTATAGAGTTTTTTTTTTTTTTGTTTTTTTACTTTAATGTTACACTACGCTACACCATGTTTGCCCATTTATTTTTATACCCTATGTTCGAATTTGATTGGTCTATTAAAAAGTAAAATCCTCTCAATCCTATAGTTTCACTGTTTACTAGAGTTGATATCGAGACTTTTATTAAAGGAAAGAGACACCAATCTACCTTCACTGGCTCGTGGTCGTGGTTGGTCAATCCTTTCTAGTACGATGATATGCATAAATAAGAAAAATAGGTTTTGTTGCTATTATTCTGGTTCCGTCTTTGTCTGAATTAGGGGATATGTAGGGCGATCGCTTGTGAACTCGTTCGATTTTCACTATTTTTTCATTAATTATCCTATTTCACACCCCTTAAATTCTTCCTATTCCCCTTTCATGAAATTTGATCCCCTATACAGATTTTCTTGGATCCGTATGTTATCAAAGCATACATCGGGTGCATCCTCGGACTCATCTGGGCCTAAATTAGGCTGTTCTCGAAGGGTTTTCTTTTTCTCGGGCCTATCTAGTAATCTCTTCTGGGCTCATTGTACTGTATTATTGTTGCTATCGTATTTTTTTCCCTGGTCGTAATAGGCCCAGAAACAAGAGATCAAGAGAAAATGGAAAATAAAGGAATAAAAAGATTCCTACCAAGGTCTAATGTGCTACTATATTAACTTTGGGTCGATCTAATGATTTTCTCACTAGATCTCAAAATGGACGATCCCAGAATTCAATTCTAGGTTGAGAGGGTCGATGAAAATTTTCTAGGATGCTCGGCTTGACCGTAGAAGAGTCCCAAAATGCACTTTGGCTAGTTCATGAAATTGTGTGGTGTAAATAAAAAAAAGTACTACTATTATGTCAACCTTTTTTTCTCGAACATATTATAATATTAGTTCATGGGGGTCTTGACCGATCGTTTACAACTCTTCAAATATTTATAATCTCAATTTAAAGAGTAATAAATGATTGATTATAACTTTTAAAATTGAGATTATAAAATTTGAATATCGGGTAACTTCATGAGGTTTTATAAAAATTTCCTCAATATTATATTCTACTATGATCTACACTTTTGCTGAGGATGATTGTCAAGAAGGTTTTTTTTTTTTTTTAAATAATGGTGAAATCTATCTCCGACAGAAAAATCCTTTCTTCTTCAACATTTTTTTCCCTTGTCAACACACTTGACATATCACAATACTGACCAGTGCTTCGCATGAATTATCAATGATATAATCAATTACAGAAAATTATTCTATTATTTTTAAGTTTTTAAATAACATGTTTATTTTTAAGAATAGCTACAATTTCAACAGTAACTTTGTAATTTAATTCCATTCCCTTTTTATTGATTAAGTTAATGCTATCTAAGGGAACTTTTGGAAATTGCAAATCAGTCGGAGAGCTTCTCTTAATTATTATATGGTGTCATTATTTTCTTTCAAATTAGTCATAGCGTGATCCTCATGGGGCCGTTCAATCCAATGAGTCGATTCCAGAGAGGACACCACATTTAGACTTCCCCAACAAAAATCATTTGAAATTACCGCAATTACATTAATTATATATAAGAACACATCATCGTCTCTGTACGTATTGAGATTTGCGCAACCTTACTAATTATCATCCGTAAAAAAGCTTATTCGGTTCCATCCCTAACTACATACACGTCAATTATTCAACAAGACTTGAACTCCCTTGTACGATTAATTAATTAAGTTCGGAATTGTTTTGACGCGCCTTCATTATTTTTTAGTCTTTGATAAGGACTTTGAAATTCAAACAGTTTTGGGAATTAACAATGCTACTGCATTTTTATCTCATTGTAACTATGAATGGTTGAAGAGATTTTTGTTATACACATATAATCCCATCAGTAAGAATACTTTAGGAGGACTATATTACAAAATTTTGATATACCCGGTCCTAAAAATTAGAGATTTTAAGAAAAATAACCTTCATGAGTATTTTTATTTAGATATAAAATTTATTATAAGTTATGAACTTTCAAATCCTTCACACTAATAAGAAAAAAAAGGGAAAATACAATGGTAGAGAAGTTTCCACGCACGATAAATTACCGTGTGTTAATTTTTCTGTCTTTTGTCTCCCTCTTATTTAGGTCAAGAATCCACTCCATATTTTAGTCAGTTTATCAAAGAGTGGAAAGGAGGATTGTCGCCGCATACTCATTTCCCACAGAAAAAAGAATATATTTATATCTATTTTTAGTATATTAGTTGTTGTTGTTTCTTTGTTTTCGATATGTTTCACCGTCAGTACGTGGGGCATGCAATGCCGGTGTATTCAGCAAATTGGACCCGACTTTGACCTAATGAACACACACCCTTAATCGAATTCCCAAACAGTATATCCCACTAGCGACCGGTGTCCTCTTTTTGAGTTAAATAGAGGCCTTATATACCATCACCATCGCCACCATCATCGAGCAAAGTATCATATTCTTGTTATACAGATCACCAAGACATCGTGGTTAGGATATATACGAGATCTGGTAGCACAATTATCGAATACAGTATATATGTTTCTTGGGTTTCGTTCAGGACCATGAAAAATTGGGATTCGATTCATGAAATTGGACCGATATGAATTTCGAGATTCACCCGTCTAATGCATAATAAGCTTTTACCTTCACTTTTTTACAGGTCATTATGACACCTGATCTATTCTTCTAGTTATTTAAACATAAATTGGAAAAGCAAGAAACTCCAGCGTGCACTTGGAGGAGGTCGGATTTGATGCAATCCTTTGTCATTATATTGCAATCTTGAAGGTTCATGATATAAATTACAACTTCTAAGTTGTAAAATTCTATTGAAAGTTGAGGTTATATGTGAAAAATATTTTACAGCATAATTGTTAAAAGCCTATTCGATTCATCTAAAATATGTGGTGTTCTAGAATGACAATCAATTTTTAAACCATTTTATCTACAAATTAAATGTTGTAACCAATTTTATATTTTTCAAAACATAGTTATATAGATTTTTTTTCCTCTTAACCCTTTTCATATAATATAATTAGACATGGATCCGCGTTATGCATGAAATTATTAAAAATATAGTTGATTATTTGTACTTCTTTATTTTACAAATTATGTATATTTTACAATTTAATATTAATTTTTGTAACACTTTTAATTTTTATATATGGTTTATCTTGAATGAAAAATAAAATCTATAATTAGAAAATAAAAATTAAAGAGTAGTTGGGGTGGGTGTACTCTTAAAGTGATTCTACACTTTCACCCATTTTATCGATTCTCTTTTAGTTTACTTATTAAGAGTGGTTTTGGAATTTCAAAAGTGAGACAGACTATCATTGTCCTCCCATATAATAATAGGTAATATTCGAATTAAACCACGGGCCATTATTAATGAGATAGGTTAGTTGGAGTTAAGTAACATAATTAGAAGTAGGTTGCTGATAAATTACAATTTCTACTCAGTAACTGATTTAGTACGAAGGAGGCTAGCCAGGTCAAGGTGTGATCTTTCTTTCTCCTTTAGGATGGGTGTTTACATCACGTGGAAGTTTGTCGTCCTCGGGGCTTTAGGTTTCCACCCATAATTACTAGACTGCCCGCTCTTTTCACATTGACCTTTTGCATCGGTGCATTACTGTATATATAAATATATTCAACAAATATGGAGACTTATGATCCATCTCGATCACACGTCAGAGTTTAAAGTTTCCAAATATGAAAAGATCCATCTACGAGATGTTGTTCGTTTTAAATATGATATGAACAATTTTGTCCCGAAAAATAACATTTGGAATGAAAGAGGGACATCATTGAAGTTTATAAAAAAATTTCAAATTCTTTTTTTAGTTGTGACATTGCAAAATAGAATATAAAATAATTATAAAGAAATAATATCTAAAACAGAGGAGCAAGCCTTGGTACAGCAGGTTCATCAGATGATAGTTCTTATGCAGGGGTACCGTTTAATAAAAGTCATATATTTTTTTAAAGATTTTTTTTTAAAATACTGAAAATACTTGAATTTTAATGGTGACATATAAATATTATCATTCGACAATACTGTTACAATAAATACTTTCTCCTAGTAGGTACAAACAACTGAGAAAAATCCATTAGAGTTTACCATATTGATCAAAAGTTTTTTTTTTTAAAGGGATTGCTTAGTATTCTCAGAGAAACAAGCTGTGTAGTGATGATGTTTTATTCCGCGTGGATTGTGACATCAAACGTCAAACATGGAATGTGAACTGTGAACCCAATTTCTTCAGCAACTTCTACCCATATATCATATAATCATCGTAACACGTTCCACTACGGTCAGTTGCAATGGGTGCACGAGATGAGATCATATTGAGCCTCTATCACTCATTCAACGGTAAGTAAGTAATAGGAATCGGTGATAGCTGATTTAAGTTGGATATGTCGGGTCACTATGAGATCAGTTTTTTATTTAAATTAATTTTGATTGACTCTACACATTTAAAGTGGATAAATAATACACAAATTATATTTAATCCATAAATGTCATTTTCATGTGGCAGAGATTTTCACATCTCTCCTCCACTCCAACTACTATAAATACAGCCCAGCCAGCCAGCCAGTTACTCACACTGCATGCATACGAGTCCTCTCTCCCTGATCTGTGCCTTTGCCCTAATCACTATAATACTATCCTCCCTATTCTTGTTCATGGCTGGCATCGTAAGGCAACTCTTCGGGAAGCCGGAAGGTAACAAGCAGGTTGATCAGAGCCTACTCACAAGCCTGCTCGGTGTGTTCGATGACAATAAGTTCGTGAAGGAAATGCTCGACACCCACGCTCTCGGTGAAGGGGACATCGATGCCCATTCCCTCTTCGTCCTTGCCGAGAATACTCTCAAAGGTGCAACCGGGATCGCCGATGGCGTTGTCAATCCCAAGGTAGCTAGTTCGATAGACCGACTGTTTTGAAGGAATTACCGCATGCATGTCATAATTCCAACGGATATATCACGTGACAGTACTTACATAATATTATAAACTAATAAAATTTAACTATTTTAAGATTATTTTTTTATAAAAATTGAAAACAGAAAAATAATTATAAAAATATATTGATTTATCGTATTGTCAGGTGCCATACCCCTCTCTCTCTAAAAGATGGTTAATTATCAACAGTGATAGGTGTGGAAATGATCCATTTGACAATTATTTTTGCGTTTTTTATTTTCCAGGGAGCAGCATCAGCAGGTGGCATGGACTATAAGCCTGTGAAGGAGGGATTCAATCCGCCCATAGAGGCTATTAGCGAACTCACATGCCAGGTGCATACTTGTCCATAAATTGTAAAAGCATACCCTTTAGTATTCAAAAAAATTCGATTTTCTCATTATTTTTTTCCTTGTGAATCGATCCAAGAAAAAAGAAGAAAAAATTAGTGTCGGCACTAAAAAATTTATTGAAATGTGAAGATATTTTATGTTCAAAAGAATACAAATGATTATTATTTCTATTCCATCTTTCACGAAAAAAAATAGATGAAGTTATATTCTCTTGAACTCAAATCCCAAGAATTTTTCCAAGTATGAAATGCAATAAATTTTTACTCTTACTGCTTTTTTTAATTCCTAGCTCCTTTCCTTCAATAATCAAGGCTAATTATACCTTAAATTTACAGCTTACATGCAAAGCACTTGACACCAAAAATGTGAGGGAGACCATGGTGTCTCTATTCCGCGAACTATCGCATTATTCTTGGGTGGCCAAGGCAGTGGTGACCCTCTCCTCCCTAGCCATCTACTACGCCGACTTCTGGTGGCTAGCTCAGGTCGAGCCCTCGGATAAGCTCAGGGAGTCCGTTGCCATCCTGAAGGGGTTACCTGCAATCACCAAGCCAAGTGACACAAAAAAGATCCAAGTATGTACATAATTAAAGATAGTTCACTCGATCGATATTTGTATGACAGAAAATTACCAAAAAAAGATATAACTCACGGAAGGTCCGAATTTTAAAGTATTTCTTTAAAAATTATTTATTTATTTGATAAAAGCTGGTTGTATTGGTTGCAGGTGCTTGGAGTGCTGAATGACATGATCAAGACCGTACTGGACATGACTCGGTGCATAGTCAAGTTCGACCAAGAGAGCAAGGATGTTCCCGAGCTGTCCGCGGACATTGACGTCTCCACCAGTGTCACTCAGATAATCATCTCCATCTTTGCTTGCTCCATTCAGTTCACTACCCTCATTAGCGTGGTGGTTGATGAGTAAGTCAAATATATAGATATACACATTTAACTTCAGATGATTGGATCACAAAGTCGTGAAACCACCGTTCGGTCGGTTCGACGACATTGGGGAATATCTAAACACTGACAAATGCTCTCTTCATGGTTTTAGGTCAAAGGGAAAGGATCTGTCCGCATTTGCCCGCACAGTGAACATGATAGACCACACAATCAAGAGTCAGCTTGAAGGCTTCATGCAAAGAAAGGGTGAGCTAACAAGTGCTTCTTCAATGATCAAATATGCTAATCCTAATTGAATAAGTTTTACGTTTTTCCATATATAAGAAAAGATTGCTCGATTATACAGAGGAGATTAAAGAGTACCGGAGGCTGCAAGGGACGTTCATTGCCCCCACGGACAATGTGGAGCTGATTAAGGCGATCTTTCGTACAAAAGATGACCCTCAGCCACTCGATCTTGGCTCGAAGAAGACTACGGTATGTAGTTCGCTCTCACTGGCTTATTAACTTGGATGATCTGATTAATTGTAGAAAACGTGACGTGACTCCCAAGTCTTTCTAATTGTATCAATTGGGTTTTGTCGCGTGGGGCAAAAGCAGGATAAGATCGAGTCCCTGCGAAGGAAGCACGTGCTGTTGCTCATTTCGGACCTGAAGCTGTCCCGATATGACCTGTCGATTATGGTGAACATATACAACGAACCCAAGTTCCAGGAGAGTCAATACGACATCCTGTGGGTTCCGATCGTGGACCAGGCGATGAGCGAGGACATGCTGAAGCAATTCGAAAACCTCCAGTCCCAGATGCCATGGTACTCGGCGCACTACCCAACCCTTATCAACAATGTGGCCGTAAAGATCATCAGGGAGTTGTGGCACTTCCGGCAGGAGGCTATCGTAGTGAAGCTCAGCCTGCAGGGAAGGCCCGAGTGCCAGAACGCCATGCACATGATCCGCCTGTGGGGGTTCCATGCATTCCCTTTCACCGACTCCGTGGTCAACACAATCTGGAGGCGACGCGACATCAGCTGGTTCGAGCTGCTAGTGAACAAAACTGTTATTCCAAATATACAGGAAATGGTAAGGCCACAGTGATCTTCATAATATATATACATTGTCAAGCATAACATCCGGTATAACTCAGACAAATGTTTTACCTTTGATGTTGGAAAAGAATACTAAAGGAGACGAATAAGTTTCACAATGAATTGTAAGCATAATATATGTATGTGTTGGTTTTTTGGTATTTAAAACTAAACAGATCAAATCGGAGAAGTTGATGTTCGTGTATGGAAGCGAGGACACAAAGCATGCGCAAGAGCTGGAGGAGGGCATAAAGAAGATATCGGACGAGTCCAGGACACCGATCTGTGCCTTCAATGTCACTAAGATCCCTCTCTTCTGGGCGAGGCTGGAGAGCTGCATATTCACTACAGCGCAGGCGAAAATAAATGTGCTCGACCCGCTCAGGCAAGAAATCCTCAGGCTCTACTCCAGCTTCAAGAAGGAAGGTGGATTTGCGCTCCTCACCAAGGGGTCCCGGGTCGTGTGCAACTGCCCGCTGATGCTCGCCCACAAGGTAGTGTCCCAGTATGATGCCTGGAAGAAGCAGGTGAACCTCAATGGTAAGACTTTGGAGATCGCATTCAAGGAGTACCTCGACAGTCTCGTGACACCTGAGGCATCCTTCCAGTTCTACATCCCATACACGGTCGGGCAGATGCCGGAGGACCCCAACTGTCCGGTTTGCACTCACACCATGAGGAGCAGTGTGAAGTTCGAGTGTTGCCATGGAGCCCATTGAGACGACATGCGGGTGTGTGTGTGCGTTTTAAAAGTCTTATAACTAAGCGTTTGTGCTACAGGGATCAGAGGAGACGTGCGTGTGTGTGTTTGGACAGTGTCGCATGAGTGTCGTGTCGAGAATAATGATCAGCTTATAATAAGTCAGCCTTCTGGCTAGGCTGAAAAGCTATGTTCCATGCTGAATAAAACTTTATGTCCAAGAAGAGAGAGCTGTAAGAGTACCTGCGTGATTATGAGAATTATGTTTTATCTATAATTTTAGTTATGCCTCCTATGACTATTTAAAAAATAAAATTCTGAGTGTCCATTGCTAGGTCGGTGCAAGACGAAGGGAGAGGAGAAGTGACAGAAGAAGCTCGAGATCACCTCTAATCCGGCCGCCCTTCTTTTCTCCCACGAGTCGGCCACTGCGCTGGGGGTGATAGTGGTCTGAATTGAGTCCGATCGTCTCCTTTTCCTCTCTTTTCTGCCATCGATGGTTTTTTGTTCTGAGAAAGTTAGGAGAAGTAGCTTGATGGGGTTGTTAATTAAAGAACTCTTTACGAAAGAATAACAAGTTGATGTCCGGTGCACATGGAGAAATGGATGCTTGTGCAGATTGGTTGGCTAGCTTATAAAAAATATTGCCGTTTTGAACACATTCCTTGAGATCCCTCGTAGCTACTGGAATTATAATGCTGCTTTGAGGTGATTTTGTTTGGGCTACGTAGTTAGAAAAATAGCATGGGGCTGATCCACCTCATGATGGTGGTCGTGGTTCAATCCTTTCTAGTATACGATGATAAGCATAAAATAGTACTATTTTTTAATTAATTATCTTATTTTACCCTCTGAAATTCTTCCTCTTCCTTTTATGGATTTTGTGGATCCGTATGACGTGAAGCACATATTGATTGGGTAAATCCTCGGACTCATCTGGGCATGAATTGGGCTGTTCTCTAATGGTTTTCTTTTTCTTGGGCCTATTGATAATCTGTTCTGGGCTCATTGTAATGTTTTATTGTTGCTATTGCATTATTTTATATTTTCCAGTTGTAAATTGTAATAGACGGAGAAAGAAGAGATACGAGAGAATGGAAAATAAAAGAACGAAAAGTGTCCTACTAAGGTCTATTGTGATACAGTTGCCTCAAACATTGTTTCTTGATCTTATTGTAATATCAGTTTAGGAAGTTACAACTCTTCAAATATTTGTAATCTCAATTTAAATAGTTATAAATAATTAATTATAATTTTTTAAATTAAAACTAGAAGTTTTGATTCTTGAATAATTTCAAGGTCTTGTATATAAAATTTTCCTCGAATATTATGTTCTACTATGATCGGCACTTTTGCCAAGGATGATTGTCAGAGAAGATTTTTTTATTTAATAATGATGAAATGTATCTGCGAAAGAAAATAATATTTTCCTCTTCAACTTTTTCCCCCTTGTGTGTACAAAGAAATATCAGATACCGACCAGTATTCTGCATAAAATTATTAATGATATAATCAGCCATAGAAAATTCTTATATTATTTTCTTTTTTTAAATATCACTATAATTTTTTAATTGAATACTAATTTTTCATTGACACGGAGTGGAAGATAAATTAATTATTACAATTTCAAAATTAGTAACTTTGTAACTTAATTCCATTCCTTTTTTTTTTCTATTGACTAAGTTAATGTTATCTAAGGGAACTTTTAGAAATTGCAAATCAGTCCGAGAGCTTCTCTTAATTCTTGTATGGTGTCATTACTTTCTTTCAAATTAATCATATCGCGATCCTCGTGGGGCTGTTCAATCCAAATGAATCGATTCCAGAGAGGACACTACATTTAGACTTCCCCAACAAAAATCATTTTAAATAACCGCAGTCACATTAATTATATATAAGAACATAGCATAGTCTCCATACCGAGATTTGCAACATTACTAATCATCATCCGTAAAAAAGCATATCCGATTCCATTCCTAACTACATACACATCAATTATTCAACAAGACTCGAACTCTCTTGTGCGATTAATTAATTAAGTTTGGAATTATTTCGACGTGCCTTCGAGCTTTTTTAGTCTGTGATAAGGACTTTGAAATTCAAACAATTTTGCGAATTAAGAATGCTACTGCATTTGTAATCTCAGTGTAACTATGAATGGTTGAAGAGATTTTTCTTATACACATATAACCTCATCAGTAAGAATACTCTGGGAGGACTATATATTACAAAATTTTGATATACCCGGTATTAAAAATTAGAGATTTTCAGAAAAATAATCTTCATGGGTATTTTTATTTGGATATAAAATTTATTGTAAGTTATAAAATTTCAGGTCATTCAGACTAATAAGGAAAAAAGGGAAAAATTCAATGGTTGAAAAGTCTCCATGCACGATAAATTACTGTGTATCGATCTTTCCGTCCTTTGTCTCCCTCTTATTTAGGTCAAGGAGCCACTCCATATTTCATTCAGTTTGTCAAGAGTACTGGAAGGTTGGATTGTCGCCGCATATTAGTTTCCCATGGGCAAAAAATATATATCTTTATATCTGTTTTTAGTATATTAGTTGCTGTTGTTTCTTTGTTTTCGATATGTTTCACTGTCCGTATGAACATATTAGATTAGCTTAGATTAGCTAGGACGTGGTACGTGGGGCGTGCAATGCAGGTGTATTCAGCAAATTGGACCCGACTTTGGCCAAATGAACACACCCTTAATCGAATTCCCAAACCCGACTTTGACCTTATGTTTCTTTGTTTTCGATATGTCTGTCCTTTTCATTATTTTCTTTCAAATTAATTAGTGCTGGAACATAGAGCGTGATCCTGGTGGGGCTGTTCAATCCAATGAATCGATTCCAGAAAGGACATCACATCTGGACTTCTCCATCGAAAATCATTTGAAATTGCCGCAATCGCGTTAATTATAATAAGAACATTGTTATATTCTCGTAGATCGTTATCATCCGTAAAAAAATTTATCCGATTCCATCCCAAACTATATACACATCAATTATTCAACAAGACTCGAACTCTCCCATCTAATGCATAAATTAAATAAGCTCCCTGCCTCGCTTCTTTTACAGGTCATTACACGTGACCTATGCTTCTACATATTTAAATATACATTGGAAAAGGTAAGAAACTCCACCGTCCACTTGGAGGTGTTCGGATTTGATGTAATCGTTTGTCATCATATTGCATTAATGTTGAAGTAATTATATGATATAAATTACAACTTTTATTTATAAAATTCTATCGGATTTTGAGATTATATATGTTATAAAATTTTACTGTATAATTGTTAAAGTCTGTTCGGTTCTTCTAAAACATGTGGTGCTCTAGAATGACAATCAATTTGTAAATGAGAAAAAAAAATCTAGAATCTTATATATTTGTCGATTCTTACAAGTGAGTTTTAAATGTTTCAAAGTGATAAATCAAGTCCTATATATTGCTCGTATTATAATAATGAGTTCTTTTCCATCATCTACCGTTATTTTAAACTGATATGATGCTGATATCGCATTGACGCATGTCAGCTTAAAATAACAGAAGGTGATGAAAATGATTCTATATTATAATACAGGTAATATATATGATTTCATTGACCATTTTTAAATTTTTAGGACTCATTTATAAAAATCGACAAACTTATAAGACTTTCAGTATCTTTTTCTCATTTTTAAACCATTATTTTACCTACTAATTAAACCTTACCACCAATTTTATATTTTTTAAAACATAGTCATATAATTTTTTATGGAATAGTTATAAAAGAAATCCTATATGTTCATTATTTTTGATAGTTGAGTCCTATAATTTGAAAATGACTAATTCAATCTTATAAGATTATTTCTGTTATGGTACAAGTTCAAATTATTATTGTTTTACTGATGTAAACTTCACATCATTAATAGTTCCTCTAACGGAATAGTGACAATTAGGACGAAAAGTGTAATAAAACCGATCTCATATGACTGAACTCGTGATTTTCAAACTTATAAGATCTAAGTACTAAAAATAGTAAATATATAAGATTTGCAATGTAATTTTACCATATTTTTAGTCTTAACCCTTTTCATATAATATTGGAATTAAACCACGAGCCATTATTAATGAGATTCCAACAAGTAGATAAGGTTGATTATTTTGGGGATGTTAAAAATCGATAAAGACGAGATCAGAAAGTTGTTAAGCATCAGGTTAGTAATAAATTATAATATCTACTCAATAATTGATATACAGTGGGAGACTAGTTGGCCTCGATGTGATCTTTCTTTCTTCTCTGGCCAAGAATTTTATGTGTAACGAGTACACACGTAACAGTACTGACATGATGTGATAGATCAATATAATTCATCTGTTTTTAGAATTTTTAAATAAAATTTAAAGAAAAAAACTCAATCCTAAAATGGAAAAAAAAAATTCCTTGACTTGTGACACTACCAAGACTATCTCGTGATGTAACCTTTCCATACAACACTTTCTACTTCTTTAGGATGGGTTGGAAGATTGTCGCCGTTCGGGTTTTAGTTTTCCACCCATAATTACTAGACTGCCCGCTGATCTTTTCGCATTGACCTGTGCATATGTGCATTGCTGTATATATATGTAAATATATTCAACAAATGTGGAGATTTATGATCCATGACCTTGATCACACGGACCTGTATCATTCTCGAGGTGGTGGGAAGGCTCTTTCGACAAAAAAATATATATATATATATATATCAGCACAACATGGAATTGGAAAGAGACATGTCAGGGGTGTTATCTTTCTAGACCGTGATTTATAATAAGATTTAAGCCTTGAAAAAGATACTTTTTCAGCGACAAAAAAAAAGGAGAGAAAAAGAAAGAGGTGCTCTCATTAAATCTTATAAGGAATTTGAGATTGTGAATTGTGTCGACCACGCATAGCCCATTTGCATCACAAACTCAAGAATCGTGTTTGTCATCATAGAACGTGCCATCATCGGCGTGGATCACCAGCCGACGGAAGAGGATAACTCATTGTTATTAGTTTAAGGTTTTCATCGGAAAGGTTTTATTTAAAAAAAGAAAGAGGGATAATATTATATTTTATAAAAAAAATGTTCAAATACTGTTTTTTTGGTATATATAAGAGGTACATAAGCTTGAAAAAGGTAAAAGTGAAAGGGATAGAATGGGGTACGGAAAGCTCCATTGGTTAGATCGAATCCGGGATCTTTACGTCACAAAGCGAGAGCCGTACCAATTGTATTAATGCTTTTTTTTTCTCAATTCATTTTTTTATTATTGTGAGATTGTTAAATAGTATCCATAATATATAGTGGGCTAAGCCTTTACATAACAGTATCATCATGTAATAGTTCTTATATAATCATATTAACCAGTAAAATTTATGTATTTTTTAAGATTTTTTTTCTAAAATCCTGAAAATAGAAATACTTGAATTTTAACAGTGACACATAAATATTATTATCTAATAGCACTGTCACATTTAAAGACTTTCTCCTAACATGGACGAACGACTGAGAATAATCCACGTCGAGAGTTTATTATATTGATCAAAGGGCATAGAGAGGGAGGGAGGGAGGGAGAGAAGGACTGCTTAGTATTATCGGAGAAACAAGATGTGTGTCGTGATGATGTTTCATTCCGCATGGATTGTGATCGTCAAACATCATCTATAGAACTATCGTTACACGTTCCACTACGGTCAGTTGAAGCGGGTGCACGAGATTAGATCATATCAAGCCTTTATCACTCATCCAACGGTAAATGCATAATTAGAACTGATAATAACTGATTTAAATAGGATATTTTAGTGATTGTAAAATCAGTTTTTCATTTAAATAGTTTAATTTAGTTCTTATATAGATAAATAATACACAACTGATATTTAATCCATAAATGTCATTTTCGTGTAGCAGAGACTTTTACATCTCTCCTCCACTCCCACCACTATAAATACAGCCCAGCCAGCCAGCCCTTACTCGCACTGCATGCATATCCATCGTATCGTATAAGGCAAATCAGTAACACTACAAGCTAAGTCCTCTCTCCCTGGTCTGTGCCTATAATACTATCCTCCCTGTTCTTGTTTCATGGCTGGCATCGTAAGCCAACTCTTCGGGAAGCCAGAACGCAACAAGCAGGTGGACCAGAACCTACTCACAAGCCTGCTCGGCATGTTCGACGACAATAAGTTTGTGAAGGAAATGCTCGACACCCACGCTCTTGGTGAAGGGGACATCGATGCCCATTCCCTCTTCGTCCTTGCCGAGAATACTCTCAAGGGTGCAACCGGGATCGTCGATGGTGTTATCAATCCCAAGGTATATACAAGATTAGCTAGCTCGATAGACTAACTGTTTTGAAGGAATTATCGCATGCACGTTTTAACTTTAAAGGCACGTGCTATAAGCTTATCCATTATTCCAAGGCTGCTTGCAACTATTTGGTTTTGGACTTATCATACGTAAAATCAACATAAATAAGAGACACTATTAGGATATATGATAAAATTCCATCCCTTCAATATACCGATCCATCTCGAATTTGAATTAATCATTAAAATTTATGAAATTTTTAGGTATAAAGTGGTATATCTCAAAAAAAAAAGTAGTCTTGACAAAAAAAAAAGTGTTCCCAAAGGCTTGGAGCTGCAGGCTCCACGTGCCATTGCAGGTTTCAAAAGGCAGATGATCTTAAATTATTAATTAATATAAATAAACTAGATCATGATATGGATGTGAATTCTCCCTTGCACACTGAGTTCTCAATGAGATCATCCAACATGTGTTTATACGTACATAATCTTACGGTAACAACCTAATCATGGACTAGTTCGCTTGAGGAGATCCGTCAAGAAGGTGAGGGTCTTCTGTATGACAAATATATCATGCGATAATGTTTATATAATATTATAAATCAATAAAATTGAATAATTTTAAGATTTTTCAGGGAGCAGCATCAGCAAGTGGCGTGGATTATAAGCCTGTAAAGGAGGGATTCAATCCGCCTACGGAGGCTATTAGCGAACTTACATGTCAGGTATGTTTGTCTATAATTATGAAAGAATATACTTAATTTAGCATTCAAGCAAATTATATTTTTTTAAAAAAAATTTTCCTTGTGAGCCTATCCAGGAAAAAAGAAAAAGAAAAAGAAAAATTTAGCGTCGGTACTCCGGGTTTGCCATGTGTTTTTCAAAAATTCTATGTTATACACTGAGCAATGTCACTTATAAAAGGGAAATCAACAAGAAATTCAAGGAAAATCTGGAAATGCTTGTATCTCATGATTGTATGATGAAAAAAAATCAGTCACTGATCTCTGTTGTGATAATTAAATAAGTGTTTACCATCTAATTATATTTTTGTTAGCATTTATTAAATTATTATTTGAGATAGAATCACTAAAAAAATTATTAAAATGCAAAGATATTTCATGTTTATAGGACCGCAAAAGACAATTATTTTTGTCCCATCTTTCAGGAATAAACAAACGAAATTATATTCTCTTAAACTCAAACACAACATATTTTTCCAAGTATAAAATGCAATAATTTTTTTTCTTACTTTTTAATTCCAAGCTCTTTGCCTTCAATACATCAAGACTAATTGTACCTTAAATTTACAGCTTACATGCAAAGCACTTGACACCAAAAACGTGAGGGAGACCATGCTGTGTCTATTCCATGAACTGTCGCATTACTCATGGGTGGCCAAGGCCGTGGTGACCCTCTCCTCCCTAGCCATCTATTATGCCGACTTCTGGCGGCTCGCTCAGGTCGAGCCCTCGGACAAGCTTGGGGAGTCCGTCGCCATCCTGAAGGGGCTACCTGCAATCACCAAGTCAGTTGACACAAAAAAGATCCAGGTACATGATTGAAGATAGTTTGCTCGATCGATATTTGCATTATAGATTGAAGAAGTGTACATGTCAAATATATATTACAGAAAATTACCAAAAAAAAAGGGTACATATTACAGAAGGTCCGAATTTTAAAGTATTTCTTTAAAAATAATTTGTTTATTTAATAAAAGCTGGTTGCGAAGGATTTAGAAACCGAATTAAATTCAAATAATCCCAAGAACATACATGTTGAAATCGTTAAGAGATGCGCTTAAAACGTAAAGCGGAAGCGTACCCGTATCCATAACGGCAGTCGTAGAACTTGATTCCGGGTCTGGATCTTCTGGGTCTGCACGGCACCGCTCAGAGAATGTGGGATCTCTCTGTTCTCAAACTCTGACTAATGAGATATCAGAGGAGGCAGTTTTATAACGTGTGACCCAGGGACCATAACCCCTTAATTGCATATTAGTGCCTGTTGATTTAGTAATTTCTAATTACGCCCATCATAGAATTAGAAATTTACTTTTGGTATCTGCACATTAGTTCCCACACTTTTACAAGATGTCATTAAGGCCCATTAATAAACTCAATTAGATGACTTAATCAGGCTAACTATTGGGATAACATAGATACTCGGTCAATGATATATTGTTGGACCATATTAGTCGTATTAAAAATCCAACAGGTTGTGCTGGTTGCAGGTGCTTGGAGTGCTGAATGACATGATCAAGACCGTGCTGGACATGACTCGGTGCATAGTCAAGTTCGACCAAGAGAGCAAGGACGTTCTCGAGCTGTCCGCGGACATTGACATCTCCACTAGCGTCACCCAGATCATCATCTCCGTCCTTGCTTGCTCCATTCAGTTCACTACACTCATTAGCGTGGTTGATGAGTACGTCAAATATATATACATTTAATTTCAAACGATTGGATCACGAAGCCATGAAACCACCTTTCGGTTGGTTGGACAACATGGTATAAGATTTTGGAATATCAAAACGATGGCAAATGCCCTCTTCATGGTTTTAGGTCAAAGGGAAAGGATCTGTCCGCATTTGCCCGTAAAGTGAACATGATAGACCACACAATCAAGAGTCAGCTTGAAGGCTTTATGCAAAGAAAGGGTGAGCTAATTAATAAGTGATTAATTCTTCAATGATCAAATCTGCCAATCCTGTAAGGAAGTTATACATTTTACTATCTATAAGAAAATATTGCTTTATAATACAGAGGAGATTAGAGAGTACCAGAGGCTGCAAGGAATTTTCATTGCCCCCACGGACAATGTGGAGCTGATTAAGGCGATCTTTTATACGAAAGATGACCCTCGGCCACTCTATCTTGGCTCGAAGAAGACTACGGTACGTAGTTCACTTTCTCTTGCTTATTAACTTAAATGTTCTAATTAGTTGTACAAAACGTGACGTGACTCCCAAGACTTTCTAACTGTGTATCAATTGGGTTTTGTCGCGTTGGGCGAAAACAGGATAAGATCGACTCCCTGCGAAGGAAGCACGTGCTGTTGCTAATTTCGGACCTGAAGTTGTCCTCGTATGACCTGTCGATTCTAGTGAACATATACAACGAGCACAAGTTCCAGGAGAGTCACTACGACATCCTGTGGGTGCCGATCGTGGACCATGTGATCAGCGATGACATGCTGAAGCAATTCGAGAACCTCCAGTCACAGATGCCATGGTACTCAGCGCACTACCCCACCCTTATCAACAAGGTGGCCGTAAGGATCATCAAGGATTTGTGGCAGTTCCGGCAGGAGGCTATTGTGGTGAAGCTGGACCCTCAGGGTAAGGTCGATTGCCATAACGCCATGCACATGATCCGCATCTGGGGATTCCATGCATTCCCTTTCACAGACTCCGTGGTCATCACAATCTGGAGGCGACGTGACATCAGCTGGTTCGAGCTGCTAGTGAACGAAACTGTTATTCCAAAGATACAGGAAATGGTAAGGGCACGGTGATCATCGTGATATATGTGTTGTCAAGCATAACGTCTGGTATAACTTGACAAATGTTTTACTTTTGATGTCGGGAAAGAATATTAAATGAGATGAACAACTTTCAGAATGAATTATACGCATAATAATATATATATGTTGAGTTTTTGGTATTTAAAACTAAACAGATCAAATCGAAGAAGTTGATATTCCTGTATGGAAGTGAGGACACAAAGCATGCGCATGAGCTGGAGGAGGGCATAAAAAAGATGTCGGATGAGTCTGGGACACCAATCTGCGCCTTTAATGTCACTAAAATCCCAATCTTCTGGGCAATGCTGGACAGCTGCATATTCACTATGGCGCAGGCGCAGATACATGTCCTCGACCCGCTCAGGCAGGAAATCCTCAGGCTCTACTCCAGCTTCAAGAAGGACGGTGGATTTGCGCTCCTCGCCAAGGGCTCCCAGGTCGTGTGCAACTGCCCATTGATGCTTGCCCACAAGGTCGTGTCCCAGTACGATGTCTGGAAGAAGCAGGTGAACCTCAGTGGCAAGACTTTGGAGATTGCATTCAAGGAGTACCTCGACAGTGTCGTGACCCCTGAGGCATGCTTCCAGTTCTACATCCCATACATTGTCGGGCACATGCCGGAGAACCCCAACTGTCCAGTTTGTCCTCGCACCATGAGGAGCAGTGTCAAGTTCGAGTGTTGCCATGGGGCCCATTGAGATGCTGCGGGGGTGTGTGCGCGTTTTGAAAGTCTATTAACTAAGTGTTTGTGCTACGGTGATCAGAGGAGACGTGCATGTGTGTTTGGATAGTGTCGCATGACCGTCGTGTCGAGAATAATGATGACCTTACAATAAGTCAGCCTTCCGGCTAGGCTGAAAGGGTATGTTTCATGCTGAATAAGGTTTTACATCTAAGAAGAGAGAGCTGTGAAAGTACTTGTGTAATAATAATGTGAATTATGTTTTATCTATAACTTTAGTTTTGTCTCCTATTACTTAAAAAGAAAAAAAGAAATTCTAAGTGTCCGTTATAACTAAGTCGTCGGTGCAATCGCTGGCCTTGTCGGGATGACGATGGCCAGAATCAAACTCCCGCATTCCCCGATTTTTGTATGGGATAAAAAAATCATGAATAGAAGAAGGGAGAGGAGAAGTGACCGAGGCAGCTCGACTCCGGCTAATATCACTCCCTTCGATGGAGAAAAGAAAGTCCAGGATAGAGGTGATCTCAAGTGGTTGGA
>CM075288.1:10964711-11160016 GCA_037672795.1 Lagerstroemia speciosa | reverse complement strand
ACTGCAGCATCTAATTCTATAATTAGAGAATGGATCCCAAGTGCATTTGCCATTAAAAGACCGTCCCTTAGGCCCCAAAGCTCGGCCAGCAGGCTGTTAGCTCTCCCAAGATTTCGGCAGAATCCCCTTATCCAATTTCCATCCTCTTCGCGTAAGACTCCTCCGGCCCCCGCTTTACCCGAATAACCTTCTACTGACCCATCTGTGTTTAGCTTAGCCCATCCTCTGGGTGGCGGCATCCATCGAACCTCAATCTCTATTGTGGCCCTATTCTCCTTCAGGGACAAACCTGCATTGAATTCTTGAGCTCTAGCCATACAATTTTCAAAGAGATCAGCCCATGCAACATTTCTATTAAATATCAAATCATTCCTCTGTTTCCAGAGGATCCAAGTAGCTTGGGGAAAAAGAATTTTCCATGGAATACTTCCCTCATGGTACTCATATGCTTCGCAATTAACTTTTAACCAGCTGGATTATATCAGGAGCACTCCCAGAACACATACAAGATTATATCAGGAGCACTCCACGGTGCCTGGTGGACGAAGTCGAAGATAGGAGAGTTTGGAGATTCTCAAAAACTGGACAGTTTGAGACCAAATCAGCATATAGTGTGGCGTGTGGGAGAGAGCCAAGGGAAGACCCAGGCTCTTGGAATTGGGTGTGGAAGAGCTTGACCACACCGAGGATCCAAATGTTTCTCTGGTTGTGTAGCCATGAGAAACTCCCAACAGCGAGCCACCTGAACCATAGAGGCATAAACATCTCATCCAAGTGCATAATTTGCCAAGATACGCATGAAGACATTGATCATATCTTACGGAGATGCCCACTAGCCACTTCCTTGTGGAACAAACTCAAAGTGCCGGTATCAAAAAAGGCTTCTTTTGATCTACCAATTCAAGAATGGTTTCACGTACCTATAATTACAAATACCGATTCGTACTTCATATAAAATCATCAACTATATAATTCACTGATAAGAAATTTTTATACTATTTTCATTTTTAAGTAATATTATCTATAGCCTTCTTTCAATTGAATGCCAATTTTTCATTAATACGAAATCGAAGAGAAATTTGAGTCTTTTCTAAGGAGTAGTTCGCGGTGATAGTGGTTGGTTGTCCGCGTCCCAATCTTTTTGGTCGATTTTTTTAACTTGAAAAAATATACTGAGAACCATTTAAAATAATAAAAAAATCAATCGTTAACAAATGCAAAAAATATAAAAAGATCACAAAACAATTCATTATAATGAATGTGGAATACTAATTACAGATATTTTCGTGTATTAATAAGTTAAATGGCATAAAGATGCAAAAAAACGAAAACCATCATTTTTATTGTGAAAATTTAATAATAAATAAATAATGAAAAATGGCATTTTATTTATTTTTTTTTCCATATTTTGGTCAGTCACATGCCCATAGGATTTTTCAGATGAGGGTTTTAATTTCTCGGGTCGATGTATTTACACCTTAAAAATCATCCAATATTTACATAGAGTCGATAAACTAGGGTTCTTCGAGTGAGATTATGTCAAGTTTTTCTATTTCTCATTTATGTAATTAAGAATCACTAAAATTTTAACAGTACATTAAGTAATTTAATCTCACTACTTTTTTTTTTAATCGAATAAGCTAATACTATTAAAGGGCGCACTCAAAAATTACAAAAGAGATCAACTGGCCGATCTCCTACCATGTAATAATATAGAAGTTATTGCACCCACCAGAATTGAATTAATTAGGGTTTGCTACATTTTTTCATATAATAATAAAAAAAATAGATATTATTTTTCTTTCAATTAGTGTTCCTCTTTTTTTGGCTGAGTAATTTGTTTTTATATAGTAAACCTAAAATGTTAAGTTTCATTGCTTGAAGATACAGAAACCATTTGGACTATTTCTAATACCCTACTGAGAAAAGTTATGTGCCATCCAATTATCTTTCCTAGGGATCCATTGACAGTTCCAAGCTTCAAAGTGTGAAGAATTTAAGTTAATATCAGAGATAATATTCCTAATCTCCCATGGTATCTGCACATGACCAAGGATGACTTGCATAACAGTTCTTGAGTCAGTGAAAATTCTAATTTTCTCTTCCATCCTTGTGCGGCTGCTACTTGAATTGCTAGCAAAACACTTTTGGCCTCTACTTGTAAGGGGAACAAGGATGATGTTTTTCAGACCATGACAAAATTGGAGTCTTGCTACATGAGGCAATTCCAGCGAAGCATACTACTGCGGGGGAGCAAGTAGCATCGCAGTTGATTTCAATCCAATCAGATGAGGAATTTTCCCCTACAGCACAATAATTTGCATTAGACATATTCCCCACATTGGACAAAGAATGTCTTGACCAACCTTCACCAATGTTAGGTTTTTGTATAGACAAGTGTTCATTAAAAATTCTTGTGATCATTGTAACAAAATTAATGACAGCTGCGTCAATCTTTTTATGTAAAGCTTGAGTTCTCAAAGACCACAGATAATAACAAAGTACTGCACCATAAAGAGTAAAATTAAGTGCTTCCTGTGATTTACTCTTAAATAAAGGTGGATTAAAAATCAATTTTACCAAATCTTTGTATGATTTGGAAGCAATGGGCAAGTGCCAAATCTTCCAAGGAGATTCCTGCCATCCAACACGACTGAAAATGCAATCTATAAATAGATGTGCAAAATCATCGGAGCTAGTCCCACATAAAGGACAAGTATGTTCCTCTCGATGGGAGCAGGGAAGGGAATCGGTTACCATTCTCCAGAGATGAAGTTTAAGATTCCCAAGAGCACACCAAAATGATTTACTTGAGTAATCGAACCTATATTGCGGATCTAATAAATAAAAGGATCTAACTGTATGGTTTCCAGCTTGATTTGGAGCCCAAATAAACCGGTCATCTTGCTGGTCATTTGTTAAGTGCATGGATAATATGTTTTTTGCAATTTGAGTTTCAAATAAATTGTAAACCAAGTCCTCATTCCATCTCTTAGGATAAAAGAGAAGGAGCTCTCTAACTTTGATTTCTAGTACTGTAGTAATACCCTCAGCAGGTTTAGCTAAGTAATTTTCATTCCCAATGACCCAAGGATCTGACTATACATTTGCAGTCAAACTATCTCCTTTCAATTAGTGTTCGAACATAGCGTGATCATCGCCGGGCTGGTGAGCCCAATGAATTGATTCCAGAGAACATCACATCGTAAGACTTCCCCAGAGGGACTCATTTGAAATTATCTCATCAACAACTTTTGCCACTTCAATTATAATTTTGCACAATTTCTATGTCGAGATCTATGCAATGTTATTCTCGTGAATTATCGTCCGTAAAAAGCTTATCTAACTTCTTCCCTATTATACATCAAATTATATATGCAATTAGAGCCATAAAAAGCTTATCCGATCTCATTACTAATTATACATCGAATTATCCAATAAGAACCGAACTTTTCAATCATTGATATGAACTTTGAAATTCAAATGATTTTTTTCGATATGAACTATTAGTATCTAGAAATCCAATACGTCATGACTAATTCAATCTGAGTTAGGAAGATCCAATACGAGTAAATCTCTCGTATTGCAAAATTTAAAAGATTTTGCAAATTAAGACAGCTGCATTTTTATCTTATTGCAAGTATGAATGGTTGTAGCGATTTTTCCTATGTACATGTAATCCCATCCCATCAACAAGGACACTTAGGGACTGAATTACAAAATTTAAATGTACCTTGTACTAAAAAGAGATTTTAAGGGAAAAAAAGTGTTCATGTATTATTAAATTATTTTCTTTAATCATATTTATTAATTATGAATTATTAAATAAAATTGTAAAATAATTTATATATGTGGAAACTTATGGAAACTTCCGTAAAAAGGGATGTCATGGCATTGGACATTCATGGGTACGTCCAATTTCAGGACTATTGATCACCGGTATAGGAAAAAGATTTCAAAGGAAAGGAAAGTTCGAGAAGGATAATCTGGTACGTTAATGTTATTTTAAATTTAAGACTACTTGATTCCAATTCAATATTTATGAGTCAATTTTTCTGATTTTTTTTTGAAATTCTTATTCTTCCTGTTTGATGCTTTGTTTAGACCTCTGCGTAACGGAAAAAGGGCAAACCCAACGGTTGAGAGGCTTCCACGCATGGTAAATTATTGTATGTTAGTCTCTCTGTCTTTTCTCCCTCTTAGACGTCAACCCAACTCGTGATCTGTGAATTTCATTATTAAATATTTGATGTGCTATTATTAAGAAATTATATCTCTTTTTTCTATTTATTAATAATATTTATTTTATATAGATGAATTAAAATATTTATTTATATATCAAATATTTATTAATTAAGTTCATTATATCATCAATGAACTATATTTATCTAATAATTTCTTTAGGCTAAGGAGCCGCTCCATTTTAATTAATTAATTTATTTAGTATATGGAAAGGGAGAGGATTGTCGCCGCATATTTCGTTCCAACAAAGTATGTGGGGACATGACAATATTCATTCTTTTTTGAAAAAGTGCGTTAAATTCATATATTCAAAATTTATAATTAGTAAGAACTATTTATGTGTACATAATGTCTAAAAAAAGTAATCAACTGCGAAGAACAATCTTAAATTTAATGTTAGATTATGAAACAAGTTTTAATCCATCATGATATTCTTGTTTACATATAAATATTTCCAATTGTTTCACTTTCAATGGGAACCTCGTTCGATTAGGTTAGGTTAGGTTAGATTACATGCGGGACGTGATGCATGCAGGTGTATTTAGCGAATTGGATCCCACTCCACTGTGACCTAATCAAAACCCACCTTCTAAAACGCCATCCCTCTTCCGACGGGAGATCTCTTTCTCGAATCCATTGTTTCAACCGCATGACCCGAGTAATGAAAATAAACCAGAAAAGAGAAAAAAAAAAAAAAAAAACTTGCATAAATGATATACGTGATAGTGTCATTCGCGTCTCTACAGCTAGGAGGAGGTTCGTGGGTGTCCTTATGTTTGAGAAAAAATGGCGAGAATATATATATATATATATAAAAGATAGGGTAATTCGATAGGCAAACGATAATTCCTCAAGTTCAAAGGTGACGCGGAAGAGGAGTTCAAAAAATCCTAAAAGAGGAATGCATTCCATGCAAGCCTCTCAACACCCACTCTTATTATAACCGAGCACTGAGTCACACCTAGAATATGTGAATGCGAGACTGGTTGGTGCAATTATCGAATGCAATATGTCACTTGAGTGTCGGTCGGGACAATGAAAAATGGGCACTACAAGAAAACTGTTATTTTCCGACGGACGGATCCGTCGGTAAATGACTTTCCCGACGGATTTACCGACGGATGGGCGCCGTCGCTTTTTCCCTTGTCGGGAAATTAATTTTGATGGATTCCCGACGGATTTACCGACGGATAATCCGTCGGGAAATTTAGAATGGCCGACAACATACTCATAGAGAATTACCGACGGCTCGCCCACTCGCGACGGATTACCGACGGATTATCCGTCGGGAAATTTCGGGCATTACAAATATTGATATATTTTATTTTGTAATTATTTATATGTTCAATTTATCAATCATATAAATTAATAAAATGTCATTAATATAAAATATTGAACCAATGAATAAAGTAAATTTTATTAATTAATAATATTTACAATTTTTATTCGAAAAAGAAAGAAAAATACAAATAAAATTTTGGGGTGGTCGTCGGCGGCAAGGATTGGGCTCGAGGGGCCGGCAGTGGCGGTCGGTGGCTCGGGTGGCCTCGGTGGGTCTGCTCCGGGCTCGAGGTTGCACTTGGTCGGGGCTTGGGGTGACGATCGGTGGTTCGGCGGGGCTAGCCGTGGCTCGGTGGGGCTCTTTGGAGGCCGAGGCTGGGAGTTGCTGGAGGCTGGGGCTGGGACTTGCTGGAGGCCGGGGTCGGGGCTCGGCGGAGCTTGGGGACCGGGGCTCGACTAGTTCGTGGCACGCTTGCTCCGTTGATGAGCTCGGGTGCAGAGGGGTCGGGGCTCGGACTCTGTGGGTCGGGGCTCGGACTCTGTGGGTCGCGGCTAGGACTCGATCGCGGACACCTCGGGAGAGAAATCGCAGAAGAAAATGGGAGAGGAGAGGCCGAGCTCGAGATATATATAAGCAATTTTCCGACGGATAATCCGTCGGAAAATTGGCACCGAGCGGGAAAAAATCCCGCCAATGAAATTCAAATACCGACGGATTATCTGTCGGTAAATGTTGTGTCCATGATTCACTGACGGATTCGGCCGTCGGTAAATCCGTCGGTAATTACTGACGGACATTACCGACGGTCGAATCCGTCGGTAAAACTCCCGCTCCAATTTCCGCCATAACATACCGACGGATTTGCCTACGGAATACAATCCGTCGGTAATTGCCTACAGATTTACCGACGGAATCATCCGTCGGTAAAGCTCGCGCGCTATTCGCGCCATGATATACCGACGGATAATCAGTTGGTAAACCTTATTGCAATCCCTACGGATTATCCGTCGGAAATGCCTACGGATTGTTTTCCGTCGGTAAAATCCGTTGGTATTCGGTAGTTTTCTTGTAGTGGGGATTCGGGGACCGCTGTCATCTATCGTGAAATTGGGAACGACTTCTTGTCCTCTCCCTACGATGATAAACTGGCCAGTCCAGCCCCGTATCCTTGCTCTGTCTTACAAGCAACCATTGATTACTTTTGTCATCATCTGTATAATCATGCTACCAATTAATAATAATAATAATACATTATGCGTGGATTAATTGGTTGATTAGTGTCTTAGAGACCGTATGCATATATAATCCATCCTTCTCCCAGACTTTTCATTATCATAAACTTACACTAATGCCCTATTTTATAATTTAAAAAAATTGTTCATTTCCAG
The DNA here is from genome assembly GCA_037672795.1 of Lagerstroemia speciosa. NCBI lineage: Eukaryota > Viridiplantae > Streptophyta > Magnoliopsida > Myrtales > Lythraceae > Lagerstroemia > Lagerstroemia speciosa. The sequence continues at coordinate 11,153,104 of CM075288.1, read as the reverse complement.
CACCTCTAGAAAAGTCCGAGGAGATTGCGAATTTAATTTTTATTGATGAAATTCTTTTCGTTATTTCACTCTCCATTCTATTCCCTTTTATATAATATTATAAGAAAATTTTACGATCCATTTTATTAGATCATTCAGTAATATAATACGAGAACATACAATTAACAAATCAAATTAGAAAAAAACATGCTCTTATCAATTCAACTTTTATTAGTTGGACATTTTCCATTATTTTACTGTGCATTCTATTCACTTTTGCATTATATGATCCGAAAAGTTGTACAATTTATTTACTGAACAGTTTAATAATTTAAATTGAAAGAGAATACACTAATTCGAAATGATTTGTAACACGTAAGTGACGGTGGACTAAGTAAATAGTAATTTTTTTCTCATAATAATGATTAATAATAATTAATCATTATATAGGTAGCGTGCATACGATTCGTAAGGAAATTCTTGAGGTCAAATATTCGAATTCTCCCTAAGCATATAACTCTTGATGAAGTCACTTATGCGTGTATTTTACACATAAACTAGTATGGATTTGATGGACCCGAGAGAATAAACATGTTGTTATGAAAAATAGGAAAAATTGTAATGTTGGTACAAAACCTTTGGTGAATGTAATGTTTTTGTACAAAACTTTTTTTTGCAACTCCGCATTACAAAATGTTTTCAAAATGTAATATTTTAGTACAAATCGTTAATTTTTTTACTAATACCGTTAAATTTGATGACGCAGTATTGTGACGTGATAATAATTATGATATTTGTGTTGATGTGGCATAAAAATAAGTTTAAAGTAAGAAAATAAAATAATAATAATAAAATAAAAAAACTCTCTCCCTCCATCGCTCACGCACACTCACTCTCTCTCTTATGTGCACACTCTCTCTCTTATGTGCACACTCACACACTTTCTCTCTTATGTGCACACTCACACACTCTCTCTCTCTCACCCCCTGACGTACACACATACTCTCTCATGTGAGATATTTTTATTTAGAAAAATAAAAAATTGGCTAGCGTGCTCCTAAGGAAGGTTTGAGCTCATGTGTTTTCGGATGAAAAGGTCAGGCCCTTCCATTGTACTAAACTTGTTGTTTGATTGGAAGAGCAATCTACTATATCTTATAGACATTACTGATTCTTTCTGTTTCTTCCCTCTCCTTCCTCTTCCTAATATAGCCATCCTAATCCATCAACTGTAGAACCAACAATTAAAAAAAAAAAAATGCTACTCTCGCCTGCTCCTTCCCATGTCAATATTACCTATGTGTTATAATCATTTATTTACTATTACTACAACCGTTGTTATTTTTATAATTTTTATATTTTAAAGAAAAAAGAACTAAATATAGAGAGAACAATAACATGAATAAAAATGGTATAGTATTATTGTTCTCAATTTAGAATAAAAAGTTTTGAGATCAAATTTTAGTAGTCGAATTTTATTTTGTTATTCTCTTTTTATTTAGAGGCAAACGAGAAATATATTTTTATTTCAATTTTTTATTTTTTATTTTTATATTTTATTTCTTAATTTTAATTTAGTTTTTAATAAAAAATTTATTTGATGTGGGAGAATAGAGGAATGGGCGGGAGAAGAGGGAGGAAGGAGAGAGAGACAGGAATTTGTATTTTTTTTGTGTGGAAAGGACGTGTGGGTATGAGAGAGAGAGTGTGTGTGGGTGAGAGAGAGTGAGTACGGGTGACAGGTGGGTGGTAGGAATTGAGAGAGATTGATTTGATTTGATTTGCTTGATTGGTTGATTTTAATTATATTTTTGTTATCATTTTACATTTATTAATAAAATAACATTTTGAAAATAATGTTGCCCACCTTCTGCGAGCTCTTCCTGAAAATTAGAATAAGATTTAAAATACAATATTAAAGAGAATAAACAAATCCATCTTCCCGATAATTGTTAAATTTTTTGAAATGTGCGGAGAGAGAAAGTGTGTGTATACGTGAAGAGAGAGAGAGTACAGTGCAAAGGAGGGAGAGGAAAAGAGAGAAAGAGATTTTTATTTTATTATTATTTTATTTTTTTACGTTAAACTTATTCTTACGCCACATCGGAACAAATCTCATAATTACTGTTATATTATAGTGTCACATCATAAAATTTAACTGTATTAGTGAAAAATTAACCGTCTGTACTAAAACGTTATATTTTAAAAATATTTTATAATACGGAGTTATAAAAAAAGTTTTTACATCAAAATATTACGATCACTAAAAATTTTGTATCAACATTACAATTTTTCCATGAAAAATATTATATAGGTAGAAGGTAGTGAAGCGACGTGTCGGAAAAGCAGGAAGCTAGGCAAAGAACATTATCCACAAATCTCTTATTTTCCTTTTTTTTTTTGGGGGTGATCCTTACCTTCTTTTTAACACAAGAATTTTCCTTTTTAAAAAATGATTTTCACGTGGTCGCTTTATATCCATTGTCTTTTTAATTTTTTCTTTAGTCATTAATATTTGTTATCAATCATTCTAAATTAATTAAATTTAAATTTGATAGATTTTTTAATAGGTGAAAAGTCCAATAAATTATAAATTTTTTCTTTATTTATTAAACTTAACCATCATATTTTTTTAAAAAAAAACACGATGGAGAATTATCTTAACCCAGTTACGGGGCTGTCTTTTCAATTGTCAATTATCATAGAGAGAGAGAGACACAGATTCGTTCACATCTTATCAGAAGTATTTGACGAAATTAGTTGATTTGCCCTAATTTAAGGGAACGGCATCACTTGCCCTAATTTAAAATGTCCTCGATTTCATTTTACGATTTATAACTAAAGAAAATATTACTGCTAAATTAAATCTTTTCTTATAATTTAATGTAGTTAAACCATAAGCCGTTACACATGAGGTCTAGACAAAAAGATTAGGATGTTTATGTGGAATAAATGAAAAAGATAAAAAGTAAAAGAAGAAGGTTAGTGTTCACCAACATGAGAAATTATAGGTCAATAATAAATTATCAGTTTCGTATACTCAATAATCGACATGGCACCTAGCTAGGTGTTAATCCTTTGTTTTTTTGTTTTTTTGTTTTTTTGTTTTTTTTTTTCCTTTCAGGATGGTTTCCATCGCGTGGAATATTGTCGTCCCAAGGGCTCTCCTTGTCCACCGTCAATTACTAGCCACCCTACTCACTCTTTTCAAATTTGATTTTGCACCGCCTGCGTCTCAATCTATACGTAAATACATATACATATATACAAAAATGGAAACCTAATGAACCCTCAACTTAATAAGATCATATTCATATCATGATGAGGCATCCTCCTCAGTCGGTGACCTCTCGTCCTCCGGATGGTACTTTCATGGATAACAACACATGATATAATTATATCGGGAGTCTTACATACTTTTCGTTTTTAGTAGTTGAATTTTGTCTGTTTAAAAATGTTAATTGCATCTTATAAAATTAATTCTAGCATACGTTTCAATCTAAATCATGACTATTTCACTAAAAGTTCTATTGATGACGGGAATAATCTGCGCTTTCAGTAGTTCCAGAGATATATTATCCATTTTGAGTATGGCCGGCACACTTATATCTTTGAAAATACACTTTCAGGGGAAAATAAATCTTATTAAAAATTCAAAATCTTTATTCTTATTTTTGTAATTTGAGATTGTAAAATTTATAACCATGACATAGAGAGAAACAGCTGAGAATAATCGATGGGAGCTTACTATTCCTCAAAGAAACCAGCTGTGTGTGTGTGGTGACTATGCATTTAGTCCACGTGAAGAGCAAATTACTTCGCTTGAACAAAAGTCTACTTGGATTGTGATCCTCGAACATCATAGAATGTGAAGTATTTCTTCAACTTCTTTTATCGATATTTCATATTGTCTACTTGGATTGTGATATCCTCGAACTTCATAGAATGTGAAGTATGAACCCTATTTCTTCAACTTCTTTTGTTGATGTTTCCCATTATCGTACGTTTCGTATACTGTCTGATAGAATACGGTATCAATATACTAGAATCCACTTTATTAAATACCCACAAAAGTGGTCGAGATAATTTAATCCAAAATTGCAAGAAATATTTTTTTTTCATCATATTTACTCTTATTTTCTCCCTCAAATAAAAATGTACAAAAAATATGCGGATAAAAATTAAATCTCAAAACTCTTAATTTAAAATTGAGACTCTTTCTTCACATTTTACCCCTCTTTAACGAAAATATAAGGGGTAAGAGAACAAAGGAATCACTCGTCCTAGCAGATACTATAGCAACAATAAGCATACACGCCAAGAATATGTTGGTCTCTTTCTCGTAATAGAGAGCGTCAGAAACGAGAACCATGAATGGAGCTTTAGCAATTAAAAATACATTTGGATAAGATTTGGCAGGATCGAGGTCCTAGATATGAATGGACAACACCAATTTCTAATCAGAATATATAACTAGACCTTTAATAGTGTCGTGTTGACAGTTCCGATGATAGTATTAGTTATTTCGTTGGCTTGATATATTCGAGGTTAAATTTGAAAATTCAAAAATTATATAATAAGATGGCTCGATCCTCACTATTATTATTCCTATATGGGTATATGTAGATTAATAATAAAAAAAAAACAAAAAAAAGAGGGTCAGAAACGCCATTTTGATATGGCAGAGATAGTTTCACAACGCTTCTCCCCTCGACTCCCGCCACTATAAATACAGCCAAGCCAGCACTGACACTGCAAGCATATCAGCTATACGTCATCAGTAATATTACACCGAGTCCTCTCCCACTCTTTACATTACTAAGTAATCTTACTATTGTTCTCGCTTCATGGCTGGCATGGGCAAGCCGGAACGCAACAAGCAGGTTGACCAGAGCCTAATCGCCAGCCTGCTCACCATGTTCGACGACGAGAAGTTCGTCAAGGAAATGCTCGACACCCACGCTCCCGGAGAAGTGGACATCAATGCCCATTCCCTCTTCGTCCTCGCCGAGAACACTCTCAAAGGTGCAACCAGGATTGTCGACGGTGTTGTCAACCCCAAGGTACAAGATCAGTTCGACAGACCGACTGTTTTGAAGAAAATATACCGCATACACATTCATAACTTTCAAGCTATATCTTGAACTATCGTGGTTGGAAAAATAGCTTTGAACGTTACACTTTGTATCACAAAACGGTAAAAAGATAATTCAGCAAGGAAAAAAAAACTGCAAACAGATAAACACAATGAGAGGACAATATCGGACATGTGGTAAAATCCTTATTTATGCAGGAAAAACTGTATAAACACACGCACACACACAGATCTGTGCATCGCATCTTCGAAGATAGAAAGGTGTTGCCAAAAGCTTGGAGCTATAGGGCTCCACCCGCCATTATCCTTTTCAAAAAGTAGATTATTAAGTAATGTAATCAACTAGGCTTAGTTATAAGTGCTTTTCTTTTCTTTTCTTTTCTTTTTTTCGTGTGCAGGGAGCAGCAACAGCAAGTGGAGTGGACTACAAGCCCGAAAAAGAAGGGTTCAATCCGCCTCTAGAGGCTATCAGCGAACTTACCTGTCAGGTATACATATTTATAACAATTGAAAAAAATTGCATTTGCCGGTCCCTTTCAAATTTTGTCCACACCGAACCGGTTGGAAAATTCTAGATTATTATAATAAAAAATACGCGTGCAATGCTACGTGCTGTGCTGCTAGTCGACTAATAGATGGATGTTCACAATTTAACATTTCCGAAAAAATATACCTAATTTATTTATCCTAGGATAAATTATGTAAAAAGGCTTGTAATTTATTTAAGGTGAAGTAATTTACTGGAAAAATATAAGCAGTTTACTAAAATGCACCACAATTCGATCTTTGATCCACGTTGTTGTAGACTTCCCGGTATTACTGACAAATATTTTTAATTTATTATGACATGTAATTTTACGTCAAATGGAACCCTGAATAGTCGGGCTATTATAAGGGAAATCCACTGGACATTCAAGATTAAGCTGAGAAAATTCCTTTGAAACCCCATTTTCGTGTTTGTAATTGGAATGTGATGGAAGTCTTTCATGCTTGTATCTTATAATTGCACGGCAAAGAAAAATCAGCCATATTAATAAAGTTAACAGTAAACTCTAATAACTAAATAAATAATTGATATTCACATAGATTCATTATATTTTTGCTGGTAATTTTGTGTTACAAGATGAAGTAAAATCACTGGAAAATTTGCGCATGTGTGAAGATATGATCATCAAACACAAAGGACCTGGCGATGAAAATTATTATCTTCCCTTCCTCTTTAACTCCTCTCATCCTTCAATTAATTAAGGCTAATTATACCTTAAATTTACAGCTTACGTGCAAAGCACTCGACACCAAAAATGTGCGGGAGACAATGGTGTCTCTATTCCATGAACTGTCGCATTACTCTTGGGTCGCCAAGGCCGTAGTGACCCTCTCCTCCCTGGCCATCTACTATGCCGACTTCTGGCGGCTCGCTCAAGTGGAGCCCTCGGACAAGCTCGGGGAGTCCGTTGCCATCCTAAAGGGGTTACCTGCAATCACCAAGCTGGCTGACGTGACAAAGATCCAGGTAACAATTAAAGATTCTTCATTAATTCATTGTGAAAAAGAGTGTATATATGTTACAGAAGGTCCAGTTTTTGGAGTGTTCATTGGGGAAAGAAGGGTATTTATTTAACAAAAGTTGTTTGCTGACTGCAGGTATTTGGAGTGCTGAATGACATGGTAAAGACCATACTGGACATGACTGGGTGCATAGTTGAGTTTGAGCAAGAGAGCAAGGACGTTCCCGAGCTGTCCACGGCCATCGACGTCTCCACCAGTGTCACTCAGATCATCATCTCCATCCTCGCTTGCTCCATTCAGTTCAGTACCCTCATTAGCGTGGGGGTTAAGGAGTACGTGTCAAATACACCCATCTTATTCCTCGTAGAATATATAATGCCCATTTCAGCCGAACACCGATTGGATCACGAAGCCACGAACCCTATCTAATCGCAATACTGAAGAACGCTTTTTTTTTTTTTATGGGTTTTAGGTCAAAGGGGGAGGATCTGTCCGCATTTGCCGGCAAAGTGAACATGATAGACCACACGATTAAGAAGCATCTTGAAGACTTCAGGCAAAAAAAGGGTGAGCTAAGTGATTCTTCAATGATCAAATCTGCATCTAATTGAAGTTATGGGTTTCTATAAGAAAAGGTTGCTTGACAATACAGAGGAGATTAGAGAGTACCAGAGGCGGCTAAAGCTTTTCAAGGCCCCTACTGACAATGTAGAGTTCATCAAGGCCATCTTTTACACAAAAAGATGACCATCAGCCACTCTATCTAGGCTCCAAGAAGACCACGGTAGTCTGCTTTCTCTTCCCTATCAACTCAAATTGTCTTATTGTACAAAAGGTGAACCCTAATTTAAGTGCTTGTAATACATACTAAAACAGGATAAGATCGACTCCCTGCGAAGGAAGCACGTGTTGTTGCTCATTTCGGACCTGAAGCTGTCCTCAAATGACCTGTCGATTATGGTGAACATATACAACGAACCCAAGTTCCAGGATAGTCAATGCGACATCCTGTGGGTTCCAATTGTGGACCAAGTGATGAGCGAGGACATGATGAAGCAATTCGAGTACCTTCAGTCCCAGATGCCGTGGTACTCAGTGCACTACCTCACCCTTGTCAACAAGGTGGCTATAAGGATCATCAAGGAGCTGTGTCACTTCCGGCAGGAGGCTGTCGTGGTGAAGCTCAGTCCGCAGGGAAATGTCGAGTGGCAGAACGCAATGCACATGATCCGCTTGTGGGGGTTCCATGCATTCCCTTTCACCGACTCCGTGGTCAACACAATCTGGAGGCAACGCGACATCAGCTGGTTCGAGCTGCTAGTGAACGAAACTGTGATTCCAAAGATACAGGAAATGGTAAGGGCACAGTGATCTTCATAATATATACATTGTCAAGCATAACATCCAGTATAACTCGGACAAATGTTTTACCTTTGATGTTGGAAAAGAATATTAAAGGAGACGAATAAGTTTCACAATGAATTGTAAGCATAATATATATACATGTGTTGGTGTTTTGGTATTTAAAACTAAACAGATCAAATCGGAGAAGTTGATATTCCTGTATGGAAGCGAGGACACAAACCATGCGCATGAGCTGGAGGAGGGCATAAAGAAGATGTCGGATGAGTCCGGGACAACGATCTGCGCCTTCAATGTCACTAAGATCCCTCTCTTCTGGGCGAGGCTGGAGAGCTGCATATTCACTGCGGCGCAAGCGCAGAAACATGTGCTTGACCCTCCCAGGCAAGAAATCCTCAAGCTCTACTCCAACTTCAAGGAGGAAGGTGGTTTTGCGCTCCTCACCAAGGGCTCCCGGGTCGTGAGCAACTGCCCATTGATGCTCGCCCACAAGGTGGTGTCCCAGTACGATGCCTGGAAGAAGGATGTGAACCTCAATGGCAAGACTTTGGAGATCGCATTCAAGGAGTACCTCGACAGTCTCGTGACACCTGAGGCATGCTTCCAGTTCTACATCCCATACATGGTCGGGCAGGTGCCAGAGGACCCCAACTGTCCGGTTTGCTCTCGCACCATGAGGAGCAGTGTGAAGTTCAAGTGTTGCCATGGTGCCCAATGAGACGACATGCGGGTGTGTATGTGCGTTTTAAAAGTCTTATAACTAAGCGTTTGTGCTATGGAAGGAAAATCAAAGGTGTGTTTGGGGAGTGTCGTATCGCATGAGTGCCAAGGTTAATTACCAAGCTAAATAAGTCTGTTCTCGGTTTGCTGAGAGTCTATATATGTATATCTGTCTTTCAGGCTGAATAAAAATGTTGTATCTAAGAAGAGAGAACTGTAAGAGCAGTTGTATAATGTGAATTATATACTATCCATATTTTAATTGAGTACTTAATATTTAGAAATTTAAAAGTTCCTACTAATTCAAGTAGGTGCAATTAGCGACATTCCAGGGATGGTGATTGCCAGAATCGATCTCCAATTACATCCGCATTTATTCCGAATCAAAGACCATGAAATGGAGAAGGGAGAGGAGATTGAGGTTGTGGCCCTTGTGGGAGCTGGACTCTGGTTAGTATTGCTTCCAGCGTGGTTGCCTCGTCCCCATCTCCTCCTTCTATGTAAGAAAAAATTTAGTTAAAAAAATAGATATATTATGAAAAGCTAAGGGTGATGGTTCCCTGGGTTTGGCAATATATTGAGGTTTCATCTTACCCAAATGCCATGTTAAATGTTTTAAGGACCTATAAGGAATCAGAATTATGTCCATTCAAAAATCCAAATCGATAGACTGTAGGCAATATTCAACTATCCTATATTTTCATTATTTTCTTTCTGTTTTTCAAATATAATTAGTATTTCTTAACATGTTGATCTTTTTCTTTCACATTCTGCTTTGAGATGATAACTCTGCATCATTAAAATACATCCCATCCGTAAGGGAGTAATATTGAATTACGTGAAAAAATTGAATTGCATAGAAAATTATTATTTTACAATAAAAGTATATTATAATATAAAATTATTATATTTAATTTATATTTTATACTAATAAAAAAATAATTAAATATATAATATTATAATATTTGATATAATAAGAAATAATATAGTTTACAATAATAGCCCTATCTATTTGATCAAATTATGGGCCGCATGGAAATGCTGAGGGATTTTTGGCATGGGCCCCACAAGGCGAGCAGAAATGTCTGCCCTGGGAACTGTACCATTCTTTCCTGTAATCACTTTGTAGCGGAACCTGTAATATTTCTTCGCCCAGTAAGTTAGGATTCGCTCTTATTTTGCATCTAAAAACAACAAAATAGTATGTAAAGTTCACTTTCTATAGAAAATGAAAATTTGGCACACAAACAAATAAGAAAGTTTTCAATGGAGTGGTTATATCACGTCGGCGATATTAGCATAGTATATTCATCTAATTAAAATTAACCATTTATATATTTTTTTTTCAATTAGAGTCTACAATTTATTAGGTTTTTTGATATTTTTTACTATTTATATTTTTTTTCTATTTAGAGTTGACCATTTATTTAGAATTTTATATTTTTTAAGATTTTTAAGATTTAATAATAATAACTATATAATTATTGATTGCATGTTAAGTTCTGGTTGGACGAATGCATCAAGTCAATATCGCTTACGTGATGTGAAAGCTTCACCGATGACTTTTCTCAATCAAACAGCCACACTGTAAGGCGTACGTTCTTGTAAAATAGGATCTCACCACCACGATCTAGGGGGGAAAAAAGGAACAGCATAAACCTCGGTGGTGTCGTTGGACAATGATTTCTAATTCATAAAGGAGTTGGGCCATGAACAATCAAGTTATATTAGAAGAATTAACGTTCCCCCGGGCAATATGTGTGAAAGCTAATGTTGTTTAGTCAGGCAAATCTTCTTATAAAATATCGGATGAGTGATGCACAATCATTTCATGTTATAAGATAAAATTGTTTGCGATAAACAACATACAATGGCTTCATTACACGATGATTAGATCTTACGTAATGAAATCATTGCTCGTTACGGATTTAACAAATGTCCCTGTATAGTTTCCCTCTCTAAGGCATCGGTTCCTTGCGAAATGGAACTTAAGATGTCTGAGATGTCATTGGAAAACATCTATCTATTTAAAAAAATTGAAAAAAAAATCAAAATCTAAGTATCGGGTCCCGTGAACAGGCAAATACTTGGTCTGTTTAGCTGCGTACATTGTTGCTGACCGGGTCAGTGCTGCCAAAAGCAACGGCTCTTTGCTACTCCACGCGGATTAATAGTGTCGGAGGTTCCCTTAAAATGTTTGTGTTTGTAGACCAATATAAATTATTTTTTATTAAAAATTTAAAACAACAGGGAAAAATCTCAACGAAAGAGGAAGGGGTTCCAGGAGGGCCATCACCTGACCAGGTCGATGACCTTACCAGCAACAGTCAAGAATTGAGCCCTCGCCGATCCTCAGCCTTTAGGATTTATAATTTCCTAATTACCCTCCGATTTTCTTTCTGAACTTTTCTCCGGTTGAAGTTGAGGTCCTTAAAAAAAAAAAAACTAATTATCCTTAAACTTTTCCAATCAAACATCGGGCCTTAAATTCGGGGAAAAGAAAATATTGAACATTCTTTTAATAAAACGTTAAAAGTAAAAAATAATCATAAGAAAAATTGATTTTGATTAACTGGTTATAATATATCGCTACATAATAATACCGTGACATAGAAGACTTTCGCTCTCCACACACACAGAGATGCACGCCAGCCCCAGGGAGTTGCGGGATCAATTGATTTCCGTTCCCTCTTCATCCCTTGCCAAGACCACTGTGGCTTTGGCTCTGCTGAGATCGTGGACGTTGTCGTCAAAACCCTAAGACTAACGTAACTTAAACTATAGCACAAAATATGTACGAACTCCATTATGTAGTGTTACTTTTTTCCTCTATTCTACTACAAAACGATGAATCAGCTTAGATTATCTACGGACTTGAAAAGTTTTTGTTAAACGTTGAGGGTGAAGTGGCTGTCGTCCCTGAAGTTTTACCAGGACATATCCTGGAGTATACTAATTATGCCCGCGTGGACTATTAACGCCTCTTTTTAAATATATGTAGTTACTTCTAGTGGATAGGTAGTGGTTAACATATATCTATGCATTATATTATATATGTATTTGTGAGAGTGTGTGTGTGCTTGCTTATATATCTATCAATGTTGCTTTTTCTACGATGACTTGGGAAATATGCTCGTATCGTACCTTCTGCAGAACCATATCTGCTTTTTGACCTATTTGGAACTATTTTATCTCTTGGAATGATTAAATTAAAACTTAGTTAAAGAATCGTGCTCTTTTAATCGCGTCGATTAAAATTTAGTACAATCTGTTATTAATACTATATGATATATCAAATGGCAATCTTTAAAATACCATCAATTATATGTTCAGATATGGATCGCAAAGCTTGTGATTTTTGGTGGGGAAACCAAGATAAGAATGAGAGATGCTTAACTTCTATTAGCTGGAACAATCTTCGTCAACCGAAAAAATATGGTGACTTGGGTTTTAGAAAATTTTCTGACTTCAACAAAGCCATGCTATCAAAAACAACTTGGTTATTAAGTACCAATAAAATTAGTTTTGCTGCGAAAATTTTTACTTATAAATATGGCAACATGCTGAACTCCATTAATAGGATAGGAAGCAGGCAATCTCCTTTGTGGAACGATCTTCAAACCTGCGGCCAAACTTTGTCTAATTCAACTTTAATATATATTGTTAATGGATCTAAAATTAAAGTGTGGTTAGATTCTTGGATACCAGGAAATCTTAACTTTAAGCCTACTCCGAGAATTCCATCTATATCAGTACACAACACCATGTTGGTTAGTAAACTTTTTGATTGACAGACCAAACTTTGGAACTTATAGCTGCTTAAATCACTTTTTGATGATGAATCAATATCAAATATAATGAAAATTTATCTACCACAAAACCAAGTTGAACATGAATTCATATGGACACCAAATAATCAAGGCACTTTCTACCTCAAAGATAAGGATGCTACATTCTCAAAGGGTAAGGAAGAGTTCTGGAACAAACTTTGGAAACTCAAAATTCATTCAAGACTAAAACTCCATTTAGAGAGGATTGCTAAGGAGTGTTTACCATGGGCAAACAAGGAGGATAATTTATGTCCTCTCTGTAAAACTTCATCAGACTCCTATATGCATTTATTTGTCAATTGTGATATTTCAAGAATAGCTTGGCTTGAGTAGGAGTGAAAATTATGGCATCTTCCTGTTAACAATATGATGGAATTGATTGGTTTTATAGTTGAGCCCCTGGTTTTCCTCTTGGAGACCAAGAGAAGAAGAAATTCTCCATCTATGGTGCTGTTCTATTGTACCAATTATGGGAACTGAGAAATAAAGTCATATATTCATTTGAATTGTTTGAATTGCAAAATTTTCTCAATAAAATCAATAGATCATTTTCGGAGCATTATGAGCTAAATGTTGATGGGAGAGGCTTCATCATTGAAAATAATGATAATGTTTAATTGAACTTCAAGAATCTCTACCACCAACCATATGATTTAAACAATGTGAGAATTTTGTTGATGCAGCATGTAATACTAAAGAAGTTTGTGCAACAGGGGTGGCTCTTTGAGGCGATAGAGAGATTGCTTATTGGAGCCAAAAGGTGAAGGCCTCGTCACCAAGCCAAGCTGAATTACATGTTGTCCTGCTGGCTACCAGATTAGCAGTTGCAAATAACTAGAGTCCAATCATTATATTTTCCGATGCTCAACAAATCGTTCTTTCCTCAACTGGGAAGCAAAATCACCACGGGAATCCCAACATATCCTTGATGATATTGGAGCTATTATACCTCTTTTTGTGGATTGGAATATTGTTTGGATATCTAGGAATGTAAATTGTAGGACACATCTGTAATGCCAAAAGGGCATTTTGTTCAGATCTGATGACTTGTATGCTCGGGGACTCCATTTTGTCCAGGATGCCCGCCCTGATTTTTGCGAGATCAGGTATGGGGTAGATCCCGGGATCAGGAAGCATGGGGCACGGATTTCTCAACAGTCTGCTAACGACCGAGCTTACTATGCCTATGCGAATTCCTTTTTTGCTGCCCGCCCACGTCTTTCCGCCTTTACACCGAGAGTGGGTATCGGAAGGAGATGCTTCCGACCACCTTACCCGAGACTCTTACCTGTGGGGTTGAAGCACTCTCTGTTGCCCTGAGGCTAATGAAGCAGCTGGGAATAGCTTCCCCATTTAACTTCAACGACCATCCCTCATCCCAAGCCCTAGCGTCTGCCATGGAAACGGCTGCCTTGCCGGACATTTCTAGTTTAAGTCTTCAAGGTTAGGTTAGATTTGGATTTAATGGGTACATGCTGTTGGGAGGATCGAAAGAGTTCCATATGAATTGACAATTGTCTATGTTTGTAACTATGCTAGTGCATAAATTCTTGTTGCCATGACATGGATCGTAAATATTTGGTGTCAGTTTTGGATTTGAGTTTGTGGTAGACACAGTTACGCTCTTTGACTCTTCGCCTTGCAGCTTCCATGATTTCTAGTCATTGGGCAAGTGCTACATTACATTAATACTTTTTCTTCCCTTGTTACTTATTCCTTGATCATGTCTCTGTCTCCTCTAATATAGAAAACTGTCGTTTAATTATCTATCTATATATATATATATATATATAGAAGAGATGCACTTTCTTGCATATACGGGTCACCATACGCACATGATGAACGCTGGGCTCATCGACTTGGGATTCCATGGATCTCCTTATACACGGAGAAATAACATCTTGAATTTGATAGGGCTATTGCCAATTCATAGTGCTAATACTAAATTCTTTTACATTTGTAAATATTGATCAAAAGAAGACAAAATTCTATTCTAGCATTTTGGATTCAAGATTACGATTAGGTAGGCAGCTATTTTGTGAACCAATTAATTTGAAGCAATTTATAACCGACTGCTAGTCCTAATACTAGTTTTAAGGGAATATTAATCATTTTGGAGATTGTGAAACCAAAATGAAGGGTACATTGGCTAATTCGGATATCAGTGGATGGAGCCGACTAGAAAACAGGAAATAGGGAATTGGGGAGGAAGTAGAAAATGATCTACATGAATTGCTGCTATTAAGGGAGGAGGGAAATTATTGTTGGGAAGCTCTTCCACTTATCAGCAATAATTAATTAGAAGGCAAAGAAACAGACATTAATGCAAATAAAAATGAAAATAACACTTATAAAAGAAATGATAATAAAATGAATGGATTCATGACCATGACGATATCTGTATGTATTTTATAGAAAACTCCAGCAACTTTACCCATCATCGGAACCCAACATTCCAAATGATTTTGGAAGACTCGTCGTCAAAGGTGTTACCGATTGAGGAAACTTAGAATTAATAGAAAATGCCATCTTACTAAGAAATAAATAAAAGCCGCCATTAATGAAATGCCTGGAGCCTGGACTAAAAGCATGGAATTTGCCATTCCATCTGTGTTTTATAAAAGGAAGCTGGGACATTGGTATGTGAAGCATGGACGGGGTCGGTTACACTCTGGGACAAGAGCCACCAGCACGGTGATTGCTGGTATTCACGGCCACTGGTTAGTGGGCATGGGAGCCACTCGCCGGGACACGAGCAGAAAAGCAGCTTGGCCCGCCGGCGGAAGGGCTCTGCTAATGGGCGGACGTGACTCGGAAGGAGGAGGAGGGTTTCGGGAGATATGATCTAATGATATTAATTACATACTAGACAAGGGTTTCCAGTCCACTCCAACTACTGAATAAGCCTAGTGCTATTTCAGTATTCCTTGCATACGATGTGAGGGAGATGATCTAATTAATTATAACCATTCAATCATCAATAAATAATAAATGATTGAATGGTATATCATTTCTAGATAGTTTGATTCCTTTTTAAGAAGTTCATTTGTTTTGCAAGATTAAGCATTCCGGATAATATTTCCATTGACAAAACAAATAGATAAGTGGAAAAGGGGATCTCTTTATAACCTAAGTACCAGCCTTGATGCAATTATCCAATATCCATTTATTAAAACAGAAAAGAAAGGGGTGGTTACACTTGCACATTGTAATATAATCCTATTTATGAACATATTACTAAAACCAAATTAGTTTATTAATCTCTTCTTAATGAAAAATCCATTCTATTCTCTATCAAAACCTTTTGAAAAATCTGTTTGAAAGGTTTCCCAACCTAACATTTCTTTGATTTAAAATTTATTTATTGTATGTATGACCTCTCGTGTTAAAACGCCATTTACATTCATGCAAAATAGTTCTAAATCTGTGTGAGTAAATATTTCTGAAACAATCTTATCACAACAAGTGTTAGTTTAGCTTTTTTATGGGTTGATGTTCGGCAATTTTCCGTTCTTAAAAGAAGATTTGCACTGCTGGGGTAAAATCCTTTCCTCTGACCAATGGTTACTTAAACCTTTGTTAGATAGATCGAACCAACAGATGTGTTGCCAAAGCAATGGGTGGTTCCTTCTTTGTTCCTCCACGCGGATAAACGATGTCGAGATTCCCTTGAGATGCTTTGTGTTGTCGCAATCAATCCCTCTGATCTCACCTCAGAGTTCAGACTTTTTATTCAAGATTGTGATCGGTGTGTACGTCTCGTCTGTGGTTGACAACACGCGTAACACCATCGTTCAGAATCCCTTTCTATTTTCCAAGGGGGAAAAAAAAGATTCCCTTTCTATTTTTTTTAAAATTATATCTAAACGTCTTAAAGTAAAAAATATCATTGAACTAATTAAGACATGACATGTTCAATATGATATCTACTATTAGATAATATCTAATATTAGACCGTGTTTAGATTTAGACCGGATTAATCCACCTAACCCCATTTAATTTTGCATATCTAAATGCATACGTGATTGTACTCTTAAAAAAAAATATATATATATATATATATAGAGAGAGACACACACACCATGAAAATACCAAAATGAACATATTTCTTCGTGGCTAAAATGATAAGAAATATGATTAGCTGAAATTTAACCATGCACGAAGTCAAATACAACCATAAATAAATAATATAATATGAAATATATAATATTTTATAAGGTATAATAATAATTATTATTAATTCTTATAAAATGTATAGATAAGAAAATATATTTTTATGAGGTAGTGATTTCCTCCTCCTTGTTTTTTTTTGAAGCCGATATGCTTTCATTAGAGCATATTAAAAAAACTGATTTATTCAACATTTTACAGGACATTTAACCGAAAATTTTAGGCATATCATTATCTGGATGAAACAATAATGATAGTTTCACATGGACCGTTACACGGCCACCTTAATGACAGCAAGACAAGAAAAGTAAATTCCCCACCACTCACTAATTTAAAGTGAGGGAGAGTCGGAGAAAATAAGCCTTTTCAGCTTAAAAAGAAGTGCCCCACTCCCCAGAAAAGTAATTTTCGATAACACTAAATAAAACTTATAAAATTTAGGAAAAAACTTAAGGCATAATATTAAACACTCGTCATGCTTTTTGTTTTATTTTATTTTATTTACCGTAATGTTATGTATTCGAAAGGAAAAATTTATCGGAGTTTTAAAATGAGAAATAAATAAATTCACCACGTGGTAGAAACAGGTGAAAAGACTACCCGCTGGTCTAGGGTCTCGAACATCAATGGCTCCTCATCGCATCGCACAGACAGTGACATGACTGTTTTATCATTGTTGGATTTTTCACATGGAAATGTTAAGATTTGAATTTACTTTTTGGAAAGTAATAATATCAAGCTAATATTATGATTAAGATATTTATTTACATGTCAAATTTCTTGTTTCTTTATTCTATTAATTACTTAGTCTGTAAATAAATTAGTTTACTATTATAATCGTTGAGTCATTCATTAATGAAATATTTATTATTCACATGAGTTTGGCCTTACAAGTCATCACGCTCTCTTTACCTTATCGTACACTCTTTCAATTTATTTTAAATTTAACATAGTATTAGAGTATGTTTTTTTTGCTGGTTAATTGGGCATATTATATTACTTAGAGTATGTTGATCTGAGGAATCTTTATCCGCTATACTATATATTGACTTATCAGAGCATGTTAATCTAGGCGAGTGCGCCATCCTCTGTACTTATGATTTATCAAGACGGATTATAGTCTTGGAAGTTCAAACCTATGCAGTAATAAGTAGGACGCTATGCCAGCGGGATATAAAATAGCTATTGATTGGTGTTGACTGTTATGTTAGCAGGATGTAAAATAGCTACTAACATGTGTTGACTGTTATGTCGACGGGATATAAAACGACTATTGAATAGTTTGACTGATTTTTCGACGGTATATAAAATGGGAATTGACAATTTTTCAAAAAATTATACAATGATGGGAGCATTGGATCAGAATCGTAACACTGAAACATAGTCATGTTTTGAAGATGAAAGCTCAAGATGTGCGCTTCGCGGTGTTACATGCTCATGCTCATCTTGAGATGGAGAGTTGAGTTTTTCTTTTTTTTTTTTTTAGGAAATAATATGTTAGATATCAAGTTGATATGGGTGTTGAGATATTAAATTATCTATTTCTTTATTTTTATTAATTACTTAGCCTATAAAAAGGTTAATTTATTATTGTAATCGTTATCAACGAAATATCTATTACTCCCGTGAGTTTGGCCTTCAGGCCATCACGTCCTCTCTACCTTCTCCAACGCTCTTTCGATTTATTTTAAATCTGACAAGAAAGATTGCTAAGATGGACGAAGATTTTCATTTTTTTTTCTGAAAAGTTTATTAATTGATTAGCGTGAGAGAGGTTTACATGAATGTACACGTAATTAGCAAGCCACAAATGCAACTGCCCTCCACGAAGCTGGGAGCAGCCTGATCTGTGAGGCACAAAAAGTTCATAGAGTTAGAAAACTTAGCAGCTACGTGTGTGGTAAAAACTCATTCTCGATCTCAACACTTTAATAATTGACCCCAGCAGGATATCTAGTGAAGAGTTTCCATAATGAAAAATCTTCAAGTTGTGCTATCGTAAATGCAGACTCATAGACTGTATGCTGTATACTCTTCCCTCTTCAATTTGTTAACTTGCCCGAAAGTCTGACGGTGCCAATTACCCGTAGCTCGATGGTGGAGCCATAGCAACATCAGTATCCCCATGAAATCTGCTGGTAGATGGACAAAGATTTTATGATACGATAATTTAATCATCTAACAATTTAATCTAATATATAGCTCATATCAATTATTTATATTAACAAAGAATTTAACCATTCAAAATCATTTTTTCACCTACTCAGCTACTAGCAAAGTAATTGGACTGTAAAATTGTCTCCGTGTGTGGATACATATCCATTGTTTCCTTCATCAGATTTATAGATAATTTCAAGGCTGACGTGATCCACGTGCATGTCATCTTCATCTTTCGAGGAAGCTGGCACTGTTTGAATTTCCGCGGCTCACCAGCTTTCACATTCACACTTCAAAAGAAAAAGGGCAACAGTCGATCAAGTTTCTCCACATGATGCCTTGCCCAAAGCGGTGGTGTGGCCATGGATTGGATGATGAGCGTCAGAAGATGAATTATTGTCTGGCCGCTTTAACGAGAGCCTCGACAAGAAAAGTAAATGTCAATAATTGCACTGCACGGGGAGCGGGAGAAATTAAGTTTTTCTATTTAGAAAAATATCTTAAATGGTTTTTTTTTGTCGCCAGCCACGGTATCCAAGCAGGCCTCACCAGCGGTGAGACGGCATCTTTCAGCCTACCATACTTGACTAATTCGTTGGTCGCCCCGGGTAGCACGCCTGGCAATGTCGGATGAGGCTACCAAGGGGGTGTCTGCGTACGCGAGGACTCGAACTCGAGACCTCTTTAAACGGCGTCGAGCTGCTTACCACTCGGACCAATCCCGTTGGTTAAATGGTTAATTAGTTATTGGAAAGAGTAAAAAATTTCACCCATCAAAAGAAAGAATAAGAATTTTTTTTCCAATTGAAAAACTCTACTATCTATTAAATAGAATAGATAAGAAAACAATTATAAATTATGAAATCCTTTTATTTAATTTGAATTAAATATAAGGAGTCATTGCATTAAAAAATCAAATAGTTCAGTTACTAAAACAAGCTTAATTCATCCGAGAATACAAGGACAATTAAATGATGGCATATTATTCATACTCCTAGCGGACATTTAATGATGTACATGACTAGACAGGATTACTAACCAACTTTTCGGACCTTTAGACCGTGAAATAAATAAGTGATCTCATGGTCTAATTATTATATTATTTATTAAATGAATTAAATTTATAAAGCTCACCCGATCATAGTTATTTTTTCATTCATTTCTAAAAGTTTGAAATTATATTTTATTGTGTGATTTTTCATGTAAATATCAATTAGACTTTAGTAAATAAATAAATGATAATGATTATTAATAATTTTACAAGATTCTTTATCGTATGTCAATTTAAACTAGAATATTGTAAGATTTTTCAAGAAGAAACAGAAGATGGTCACCAAAAGGAAAACGAGAAAAGGACGACGACAAATACTTTTAAATCTTTGTTGTCAACAACTAACCATGTATCATGTCATATCAATGCCCATCAAATGATATAATGAACTAGCCTTACAGTTTCCGGTACCATCGTGAATGCTAACTTGAAAGGAGCAAATAATGTATTATATAGCGAAGTGGTTAGTTCGTTATTATAACCGTTCTTCTGTTTGTTGAAAAAAAAAAGTGATAGATGCATGATTAGTGAGGATTGAACGTGATAAAATGTTAGGACATGTTAGTGAACTTGGATCGCCTCGCTATTGCCTGGGGATGCCTAGCCCTGTCTTGTACGAGTGGACGCGGCTACTACGACCGCGTGTCTGGATGCCTGACGGATCATCTTTTTGTCTGGATGCAAATTACTTGTTATTATACACGTGACTATTAACCATTTTTTTAAAGTTAAAAAGGAGGGCGGTATATGTCTAAAAGATGATATTAACATCGACCCGGGGCGACCAACGGATTAGTCAAGTATGGTTGGCTGAAAGATGCCATCTCACCGCTGGTGGGGCCTGCTTGGATACCGTGGCTGGCGACCAAAAAAAAAAGATGATATTAACAAGATGATAGTGTTCCATACGTGATAAGTATATAATATAATATATATTACAAATTAACGAGTCTTTAACATGTTAATATAATATGATGTATTATATTTTTGTAATTATCTTTATTGATAAATTGAATAGTTGCAAGTGATATACAATACGATTGTGTTTCACATATAAGACTTTTTTGGAGAAGAAAGAGATGAGGGGATATATGCATATATTCATTGTATGTCCCTCTTGAAAATAGTAACTTACGTAATATTACACCAATCAATTAAAATATGATATTTAAAGATTTTTTGTAAAATTATGAGAAAGATAAAACCTTAAGAATGATTGAATTTAACTAATTATTTTATCACATTAGTACTGTCATGTAGTGGATATTATTATGCATATAATTTCTCTTAAATTATACCCAAATTGATAAATAACCCGAATTTTGACCTTGGGCCATCTTCCACGTCTATAAATAAGAGCACCGTAACTCCAAGCTGAAGCACGCACAAAGACTCTATCCTCTGTCTCTCTCTAGCAACATCAGAATCCCCATGAAGTCTCCTGATAGATGGACAAAGATTTTATGATATAATAATTTAATCATCTAACAATTTTATCTAATATATAATTCATAATCAATAATTTAGATTGACAAAAAATTTAACCGTTTAAAATTATTTTTTTTACCAACTTAACTATTAGCAAAGTAATTGAACTGTAAATTTTTTTTCGTGTTTGGATATATATATATATCCATCCACGTTTCCTTCATCGCATTTATGGACAATTTCAAGGCACGTGATCCACGTACATACGTCACCTTTCGAGGCAGCTGGCACTGTCCAAATTTCTACGGTTTGCGAGCTTTCACATTCACACTTAAAAAGAAGAGCAACTGTCGATCAGGTTTTCTCCATATGCCATGCCTAAAGTGGTGGTGTGACCATGGACTGAATGCTTTAAAGAGAGCCCAGACAAGAAAAGGAAATGTCACTAATTGCACTAATCTAAAATTGGTCTATTGATTTCCTTCCTGAGCTCTTAAATGAGTAATTTCATGATCGAATCCTAAATTAGAATAGTCGACCGGAATTTTTTTAGGATCTCGGCTCGATTGCATATTAATCTTAAGATATATTTCGACTAACTCGAAAATACTGAGTGGTATAAAAAAAAAACTCACTGATTGCCTTTATGGGAAAGCAGCATAAATTACTTTTTTCTCTCTTTTTTTTTGCCCTTTTAGAAAGGTCTCCTAAATGGTTAGCTATTAGAAAGAATAATAAATTTTTTCCATCAAAAGAAAGGATAGTAATTTTTTCAATTGAAAAATTCTGCAATCTAATTACCAGATCATTAAATAGATAAAAATAATTATAAATTATAAAAAAATTTCTTTAACTTAAATAAGTTATAGCCCGTCGAAGCATAAAAGTATTGAATAATTAACTTACTACAAGGACAATTAAATGCGGCATATTATTCATCGTTTTAAAGCATTCTAACGGACATTTAATGGTGCACCGGCCTGACAAGACAGGATTGTTAACCAACTTCTCGTGCTTTTAGATCATGGAATAAATAAACAAATAAGTTATTTCATGGTCTAATTATCGTATTGTTTAATAATTTAAAATTAATAAATTAAAATAAGAAATTCAACCTATTATAGTTATTTTTCTCATACAGTTTTAAAAGCTTGAAATTGTATTTTATCACGTGTGATTTCATGCAAATATCAATTAAATGTAAGTAAGTAAATAAATAAATGGTAATTATTATTAATAATTTTATAAGAGTTTATATCGTATATCAATTTAAAGCAGAATAATGCAAGATTTTTCAAGAAGAAACAGAAGATGGACCGCACGTAGACCAAAAGGAAAACAAGAGAAAGGACGAAAAAATCTTATCTCCATCTTCTTTTTTCTTTTTTTTTTTTTTGTTTCTCACCCAGTGTCCGGTATCCGAAAGTTGGCCGACTAATCTAGATTCGGGGTACGGTCGGGCAATTTTCCGAGGACCTCTCCCAAGAAGGTCTGCTGTGTTCACAGGGGCTCAAATCCGGTACCCCTGCTTAAACGACGCAAACTCATTCCACTTGCGCCAACTTTCGTTGGTTTGCATTATCTGCTTCTTACAGTATTGACTTTTGTTCTTTTTATTTATTTATTTTTTAAGGATGAGACCAAGTATGGATACTTCCTATGGATATACCCACCATTTTCAGATTAAATTACAAGTGAGGATAAGGGGATTATTTTTATGAATAGAGAAACTTCACTGTAATATATTTGCATTTTTTATAAATTAATATTCGCATTATTGAATAAAATAGTTACAAAAAAAATAGCTTGACAAATACTTTTTTTTTTGGCTGAAGCTTGAAAGATACTTTTAAATCTTTGTTCTGGACAACTAACGATGTATCTTAGCTTATCAATGCCCATCGAATGATACAATGAACTAGCATTACTCTGTGTACATGGATCGTTAGAACTAATATTACTCCATAATCCAAAGCAAGGATATATAATCTCGAGTATCATCGTGAATGGTAACTTGAGAAGAGAGCAGAATAATACATGAGGGATTTTTTTTTGATCGCTGAAGTAATATTATACTAAAGAAACAAAAATTCACAGAAGTTCTTTGAACTGTAGATCATAAGACAGACATAAAGAGCCCATTTGACAGAGATTGTGGGCGATCAAATTTTGGGATCTGGACAACCAAAAAATATTCCAGACTTCAAAGTTTAATTTGCTTTCTAATACATCAAAAAGAACACTTCTGCATTCCCAGCACGGTTGCTGAACTCCTCTAGCTGCAAAGACCACTGATTGTGCATCCGAGAAGATCGAGATTCGACTCCAATTCCTTTGCTCAGCCACTCTGTTGGCTAGTAAGACTGCTATCGATTCAGCTTGGTTCGGAGAGGTGGATTGGATCCTTTGAGTCCAGAAAGCCTTTATTTTGCCATTTTCGAATGCCACCCCTGCAACACAGCTTTTAACTGAGGTCCAAGCAGCATCAACAAATATCAAGATCCTATCATTGTTCTGAATATGCATGTTATAGTTACAATCAGTCATTGATGAAAAAGGGAGTGATATATTGTTCATATTGCTGAAAGTAGACCTAACTTTGTCACTTGGTTTATAATAACTAATATTAGCATGCTCCAAGTACTTTGCATTTACCAGATGCAGAAAATTTTCAAGATCAGGCAACTCAACAGAAAATAGAGTTTTGTTTCTATGATTCCAAAGTTCATAAAGTAAGATTGCACTAAACAGAGTGAACTGATTTTTCTCATCACTACTTAATGGAAAATCACATGGATCAATAACAAAATCTATCAACTCTAACATATTTGATGCTGGAATATGGCAGACTTTCCATCTTGATTCCCTCCAAGAGACCCTGACAAATGTACAATCAAGAAAGAGATGAGATGAAGGAACAGATTCGGCTTTACATAGGGGACAGATGTCATCCTCTATGTTTGCCCAGGGGATACAACCCTTAGCTATTCTCCATAGATGGAGTTTTAGTCGAGTATGTATTTTAAGCTTCCACAATTTTGTCCAGAATGTTTCCATTCCTTTGTTGAAGCGAACTTCTTGATCTTTGAGATAAAACGATTTAACTGAGTGACAACCTTTCCCATCAGGCAGCCAAATAAATTCATCTTCTTTTTCATGTTGAGGTAAATATATTTTAGATATGTTATGGACTGTTTCTGGACTGAATAAATCATTTAATTTATCCCAATTCCAACATTTGGAGTCAATACAGAACAGGTCTTTTACTTTAATAGTAGGATCTATAGATACTGCTAGGTTTTTAGGAGCTGGCTTATAATCATTATTCAAGGGGATCCATGGATCTAACCATACCCTAGTGGCATTACCATTACCAATTTGAATACATGAGTTTCTTTTTAGCGATTGTATACAACTATCGAGATCTTTCCATAATCTAGATGTATTTCTCGTATTTCTAGTACTATATTGTAAGAGGTTACCGTATTTACGTGTAAAGACTGAGGCAGCTAAGCTTTTTTTATTTGTTGATAAAAACCAGGCTGTTTTGGATAACATAGCTTTATTAAAGTCTGAAAACTTCCTAAATCCTAAACCACCGTATTTTTTGGGCTGACAAAGACTGTTCCAGCTTATAGGAGTAAAGTATCGTCCATTCTTATCCTGTTTATTCCACCAGAAATCTCTCATTTTCCTATCCATATCCTTACAGACCTTCAGGGGAACTTTGAAAGTGGCCATATGATAAATGGGCAAGGAGTTAAGCACTGATTGCACTAGAGTTGTTCTTCCGGCCCATGAAAGATTCTTAGCTTTCCAAGTTGTTAATTTGTTTTGTATTTTATCAATTAGAAAGCGAAAGGATTCAGCTTTGTTTCTTTTAATGAATAGAGGGTTGCCTAAATATTTCGTATCCTTGTTTAATTTTTTGAGATTTAGTATATTTTTTATTTCTCTTTTAACATTTCCTCTAACGAATTTTGAAAAAAGAATACCAGACTTTTGAAAATTAATTTCAAGGCCACTCCATGAATTAAATAAGTCTAATAGGATTTTACAGTTTTTGGCATCTGATTGATTTGCTCTCATGAAAATCATGAGATCGTCAGCAAACATTAGATGACTAATCGGTATATTATTACGTGAAATCTTTATTCCTCTAATGAAATTATATTGTTCCGCAATATAAAACATTCTAGATAGTATTTCCATTGTTAATACAAAAAGATAGGGAGATAAAGGATCTCCTTGCCTAAGGCCTCTAGATGCAGTGAAAAAATTAGATGGATTTCCATTAATCAAAACTGAGTAAGAAGGAGTAGTTATACATTGTAGTATCCAGTTGATGAATGTATCATTAAATCCAAAGTTTGTTAAGATTTTTTTAATAAAAGACCAATCAATTCGATCAAAAGCTTTTGAAAAATCAATCTTTGAACAGATCCATCCTTTCTTAGATAGAGATGAATTCATAGTATGTAATATTTCTTGTGCTAAAATCCCATTTTCATTTATCCATCTACCTTCTAGGAAGGCTGTTTGATAGGGAGAAATTAATTTATGTAGGACTGATTTTAGCCTATTTGCCAATATTTTTGAAATTACTTTGTAGCAAGTATTGGTGAGACTAATTGGCCTATAGTCAGCAAAACAGTTAGCCCCTGGTTTCTTAGGAATCAGCGTAATAAAAGTTGAATTCCATTCCTTAAGCAGGAATCCATTGGTAAAGAAACTCTGTACTGCTCTTATAAAATCATTCTTAATAGTAGACCAATTTTCTTTATAGAATAGTGCTGGCATTCCATCTGGACCCGGTGATTTTAAAGAGTTCATTTGCATTACTGTTGATTCAATTTCTTCTATAGATGGAATTTTCTTTAAAGTATGATTTTCTTCATCCGAAATTAGTGGGTGGATTAACTGTTCGAGATCTTCTGGAATTTGTGGATGAGTAGTACTAAATAAAGTTTTAAAATTTTGAACAAAATAATTACTTATCTCTTCATTATTGTATAACCATTGTTCTCTATTAATTTTATTGCTGTAATTGAGTTTTGTTTTCTTCGTATGATTGTCGAGAGGTGGAAGAATTTCGTATTAGCATCTCCATCTTTAAGCCACATTTCCCTAGATTTTTGTTGCCAGATCATATCTTTTCTTTTTAGATATTCTTGTAATTGGGTATGTAAAACATGTTCTTCCCTTAGATTTCCTTCAGTTGGTTCAGAGTTTTGAATTATTTCAATTTTTTTCAAGATCTTTGAGATTTGTTCATCACATATTTTAAAGTGAGCTTTGTTCCAATCCCTCAGTGCTTCTTTAGTGTATTTAATTTTCTTCGAAAATCTGAAAGCTCTTGATCCTAATATTGATTTATTCCAAGCTTCATTAATGACTTGTTTACATGAAGGGTCTCTAATCCAGGCTTGCATAAATCTAAATGGGTATGCTTTTTTACTGTTCTCTAAATTAATATTGAGGAGTATAGGATTATGATCTGAGCAAGAAGTTGGAAGGTTAATTACCCCTGCATTAGGAAACATTATACTCCAAGACTCGTTTGCAATTGCCCTATCTAATCTCTGTCTGATATGGCTTAATCCATGCCTTTTATTTCTCCAAGTAAATTTATTCCCACTATACCCTAAGTCTATAGTAGCTGTATTATTAAGAAAGTTACCTAGGTAGCTACGGCTACTTGAGCCAAAATTACGACCACCATATTTTTCATCCGAGTTTAATATTTCATTTAGATCCCCAATCATCATCCAAGGTTTGTCAATATTATTTACGAAAGTTTCCATTTCAGACCAAAAGGAGAGTTTATCTTTCTCATATGGGGGGCCATAAGCACAAGTTAAAATCCAATCTGATGGTAATGCAACATGATGAATAGATATGTGGATATAGTATTTACTTGATGCAAGAATAGTTACCTCAATTGAGTCATGCCAAAAGAGACATAATCCTCCTGCCTTGCCAGTTGCATCCACAGCATACAGCTTAGGGAATCCACATTTCTTTGCTATTTTTTCGCAAATCTGGGAGGATGTCTTTGTTTCTGCCAAAAAAAGAAGATATGGTTTGTGTTCTTGGAGGATTTGTTTCAAAGTTCGAACTGTAGGGTCGCCTCCAATTCCCCTACAGTTCCAGGACAGAAGACTCATGGTGACTGGGGGCACAAATAGGTTAGACTCAGTGTTTTTGATTCAGTATAACCGATAAATAAGTAAAATAAAATAATGGCTTGAAAGAGAAGAGCTAATACAGACCCACTGTTAAAAAATTTCGGTAATAGTCGTGTTTCCTTCAGATCTTAAAAGAAGGCAATAAAGTTGCAATTTTGACAAGATCCCAGTATGATCTATCCGTAGCTATAGCTATGAAACATGTTATCAAGAAATCTAAACAAAATGATCTATTCGCAGCTACAACTTTGTAAAGTTTTCAGAAGATGTTCTAGTATATTAGTTGAACAATTGCATTCAAGTAAGGGGAAAAGCTGTAAAAGCCGTAGCAAAATCTTAGTCTAAGTAGCAGATCAATCAATGATGAGCATGCATGAGTTCCAGAATGTTAAGTGAAGTCGAAAAAAATTGAAAAGACTTGGAACGTCAAAAGACCTCACAATTTGACGAAATCTTGAACTCAAGATGGTGTGGCAATTTGTACCTGATTTCGGCTTTGCTCTTTGAAAATCTTCCTCCTTCGACTTACTTTACTGTTGACAGTGATCAGAAGGTTACTATTTGGGGTAGATCTTTCAGAAAGCTGCTTCCTTTCCTCCTTTTCTAGAGTCTCCTGCACGATTCGCACTGGATTTGGCCCTTCTTGAGCTTGATTTTGCTTACAGCTTGCGGATCTGGATGATTTAGGGTTTCGAATTTACAGATTTGAACTCCCAACTGAGGGGAACTAGGATAACTCCACAAAGGGAGACTGAATGAACGATCTAAGACAGATCGACTTGAGAAAAACTCGAAGATTCGAGCAATATTGGTTTTGGAATGAAACCCTCGGATGAGATTGAAGGCGTGGCTGAGAGAGCTTTTGGGTCCTGTGTCTTTTCTCCCTCTTCCGTAACAACAATAATACATGAGGGATTAGATTGTTATTATAACTATCTTTCTTTTTATTGAAGGAAAAAAAAAGGTAAAAAAAAAAAGGTAATGGATGAATAAGTAGTTCGGATTGTACGTGATAAAATGTCAGAACATCGTGGATTTGGTACCGCTCGCTATTGACTGGGATCTCTAGCCCTAGTTTGTACGAGTGGACGCGGCTACTCCGACCGCCAGACAAACTCCCTTGTTTTTTTTTTTTTTTTTGTCTGGGTGCAAGTTATCTCTTATCATACACGTGACTATTACCTCTTTTTTTTTACAGTTAAACGGAGGGCGGTGTGTCTAAAAGATGATATGGGAATGAGGG
Source organism: Lagerstroemia speciosa (assembly GCA_037672795.1). Lineage (NCBI taxonomy): Eukaryota > Viridiplantae > Streptophyta > Magnoliopsida > Myrtales > Lythraceae > Lagerstroemia > Lagerstroemia speciosa. The sequence goes on along the minus strand of CM075288.1, from coordinate 11,124,372 downwards.
CGGTGTTCTCTGCGTGATAAGTATATTCTATAATATATATCTATATATTATAAGTTAGCGAGTGCTTAATATTTTAATATAATATGATATATGAAATATTTATAATTATTTTTGCTAATATATTGAATAATTATAATACATTATAAGTACGTGCATAATATGTAAGACTTTTTTGGACGGGAAAGAGATAAAAGGGAATTTTGAGAATTGTAATAAATAACCTCCCGATCCTAAATTTAAATAGGTATCACTTAATTAGGAAAAAATTCTTTCATACGATATTATTATTATGTGATAATGCTTACGTGATTATATTAATCAATCAATATCGTATATTTTTAAGATTTTTTATAAAACTCTGAGAAAAAATAACTTTAAGAATAATTGGATTTAACTGATTAACGTTATTATGTTAGTATTATCACTTGATGATATTGCGTATAGTTTCTCCTAATTAAATTAGATCCAAATTTATAATTAACACATATTTTGTGCGCGGGCCATCTTCCACGTCTATAAATAAGAGGACCCTAACGCCAAGCTGAAGCACGCACAAAAACTCTATCCTCTGTCTTTCACTCTAGGCTTTCCCTTATTTTTCCTTACACCACAGAGTCTCATTCATCCATGGCCACCAAGATCATAGCTCATGTGTTCGGGAAGGCGGAGCGGTCGGTGAAGGTGGTGGACCAGAGCATGCTCACTGGCCTGCTCGGAGCCTTTGATGACGAGCGCTTCATGAAGGACATCCTCCACACCCACGCACCAGAGGAGTCCAGCGACATTGATGTCCAACCCCTCTTTGACCTCGTCGAGAACACTCTCCATGGCTCTATTGGGATCGTCGATTGTGTCTTCAACCCCAAAGTACATAAAAAAAATTATTAGCATACACCGAATACGCATAGTTCCCATTAATCATTTCTACGTATCACACAACTGAAAATATAATGCTTACATTATGGAAACGATAACCACACATGCTTGAAAAGCTGTGACGAAATGCAGCAAAATATTGAGGACAGTGTATATTGTTATTGCAGGGGAGCCATGGCGGGGCACCGGGTGGGAGTTCAGTGTTTAAGCCCCCGAAGGAAGGGTTTACCCCTCCACTTTCCACTATCAGTGAAGTTGGCTGTGAGGTACGTACGCAGTGAGATCTGCATTATCTTCTCTAAGCCACAAAAAGAAAATGGTACACGCATTGAGTAGGAGGAAGTGAAAATAAGAGGACATAAAGAAGATTTCTATTAATGAAAATAAAACCTAAAATCTTGATCAAGATATGTATTAATTGGTTCAATATTGAAAAAAGGGTTCACCGCTAGTTACATTTAAGATTATCTTTGGGCAACTCTGAGCTTATTATGAACTTAATTAGATCACTTGCAAAGCATTGGACACTAAGAACGTGAGGGAAACCATGGTGTCGGTGTTCCACGAGCTGGCCACCTACTCCTGGGTGTCCAAGGCGGTCCTCACCCTCTCCGCCTTCGCCCTCCACTATGCCGACTTCTGGCGCCTGGCCCACATCCCATCCTCCGACAGAGTGGCTGAGTCCATGGCCATCCTCAAGGGGTTGCCTGCCATCACCAAGCCCCTTGACCCTCAGAAGATCCAGGTCTGTAATAACCGCCGTGCGTTATTTCCCTGATGGATAAGTTAAGCCTTTTTAACCATCGAAATGGTAAATCTGTGTGGTGTAACTCGAGTATCCTCTTTCTCTTACGGATGCAGGTGTTTGGCGTGCTAAATGAGATGGTCAAGACCACGCTGGAGATGACAGAGTGCATTGTGGACTTCGAGCATGATAGCAAGGACGTTCCCGAGCTGTCCACGGTTATTGATATCTCTGTGAGCGTTTATCAGATCATCGTGGCGGTTCTTGCCTGCTCCATTCAGTTCACTGCTCTCATCAGTGGAATCGATGAGTATGTGCAACTATTTCTCCTGTCATTGTCTCGTTGATACATAATTGTTGAGAAACTGTCTTTACAGTACCCTAATCCTCGTTATTTTACATGCATCATCAGCTATAAAGGACAGGACCTGTCTGTGTTCGCCCGGAAAGTGAATGTGATCCGTCACACCATTAAACGACACTACGAAGACTTCAAGCAAAAAAAGGTGAGGGTTTACCCCCCGGCCCCGTGTCTTTTATTCTATTTATGATATTAGAACACTGAATTAGCTGGGAAATTGTTGGGGAATGTGATGATCATCTGCAGCGGAGATAAGGGAGTATCAGAGGTTGCAGCGCCTTTTTCATGCACCGACAGACAACGTTGAGCTGATCAAGTCTTTTTTCTACATAAAAGATAACCCTCAGCCTCTTTTTATCGGTTCCAAGAAGGCCACGGTAAGTATCATGACATTCGAATTGTCTGTTAATTACTGGTGCAAAAGTGATCCACAAGTACTAATGACGATTCGTTGGGAGAATTATTAACAGGACAAGGTGGAGTCCCTGAGGAGGAAGAACCTGCTGCTGCTGATCGCGGACCTGAAGCTCTCGAGCTACGACCTCTCCATCCTTGTGAAGATTTACAATGAGAAAAAATTCCATGAAAACACGTACGAGATTATGTGGATCCCAGTGGTGGAGGAGCCCGTGGGGGAGGAGTTGCTTGCTCAGTACAAGAAGCTTCAGGCCCAGATGCCCTGGTACTCGGCCCAGACCCCGACCCTGATCAACCGGGTTGCAATCAGGATCATCAAGGAGAAGTGGCACTTCCGGCAGGAGAGCATCGCAGTGGTGCTGGACCGGCAGGGCCGGGTTGAGAACCCGAATGCAATGAACCTGATCCGTGTCTGGGGCTGGGATGCTTTCCCCTTCACAGAATCCGTAGGGACAACTCTCTGGAGCAAGCGCGAGATTAGCTGGTTCGAGCTACTAGTGACCGATCTCATCTGTCCAAAAATAACTGAAGCCGTAAGTATGAAAATTGAACATTCATTTTAGGATTTTATATTCAAACTACTGATTAAAAGTAACTTGTGTATGATTGACAGGTCAAAGCGGGCAAATACATTTTCCTGTATGGAGGCGAGGACGCGAAGGCGGTCCAGGAGATTGAGGATAACATCAAGAAGATAACTGATGATGGGGTTTCGATTGTGGCCATCAATGTGGGGAAGTCACAGCTCTTCTGGACGAGGCTTGAGAGTTGCATGCTGTCAAAGCTCCAAACCAAGGCCGATATCCACGACACGCTCATGCAGGACATCCTTAAGCTCTACACCAGCTTTAAGAAGGATGGTGGGTTCGCTGTCCTGTCCCGTGGTTCCCATGTGGTTATCAACAGCTCCCTGGCGATCGTCTCTAAGGTCCTCTCCCAATACGATGCATGGAAGAAGCAGGTATGTTAACCTCCCAAGTATATCCAGATGATTATTGAACAAGGAATCAACCATGGCTCTTAATTTTGTCTTTAATAAGCTCAACATTTCTAACAGGTGGGCATTGGTGGGAAGACGTTCGACCTTGCCGTGAAGGAGCACCATGACAGATCCTTTGTGCTGCCCCAGTGCCACCATTTTTACATCCCCAACATGGTCGGGTACATTCCGGAAGATGTCAAGTGTCCGATATGCCCACGCATGATGAAGAACATTGTCAAGTTCGAGTGCTGCCACGGTGCCCATTAGAGGGCATTGAGTAGAATTTCTTGCTGGAGGGGCCTATAAGCATTTCGGGAAAGCATGAATAATTATGTGTGTGTTTTTGCTGTGTGTTGTGTCTGCTGTTGAAGTGAAGAGTGTGAGAAGTACTAGACCTATGTCTGTACTTATGGAACTTGACTTAAGATCAAAATAACACTATGAACATGTTGCAACCTGTTTGTGAGGAACTACGCAATGTGCTTCCCCGCCATGTTTTCCGTGTTCTTCCTTTACAATAATATTCAAGATGATAACAATTAAACGTTGGGATTAAATATCGTCTTTCATGAACAAAAAAATTGTCAATCACATAAAATGCCAAACATAAACATTTGGATTGAAAGTTGGTATCCGTCGAAAGTATTCATCACCAGAATTCATTTTAATGCAAGGAAGGATCGCACGGTGGCCCTGCATCAGTAGGGCAGCTCAAGCTCTTGTTCCTGGAAAATAAAAAGGTTTTAGGCAGGCATGTTAAGTAGGAAACTATTAATGTAGTAATCTTTTTAACATCTAATCTAACCGGTCTTATTCAATTTTTGAATAGTTTTAATAATAAATGAATAAAAATTTCATAGATTGTGAAAAAAAAAATTAAAAATTATTTCCTATTTTACCCTCAAGAGGTTGTAAACCTAAGATATAATTTTATTTTGAACATATTATATCTTAGAGATATGGTCTCTTCACAAATGCAAATTTTTATTGTTAGAAAAATGAAAATCAAAAACTAAAATAGAAACTTTATATTTTCAAGATGATATCTTTACTTAAAAAAAAAAGAAGAGATATCACAACTTCTTTTTATAAAATTAAGATTGCATGTTGAATATACATGATTCCGCTTTATACACTGAAATAATTGAGATTGCCCCGTGGTCGGTGGAAATCCCGCCAATCTGCCCCCATAAAATTAGGATTTGTGGAGCTGAGAGTCGCAGATTGCCATGGCTTCCTCCTCCTCGTCAGCCCACCATTCAGCGACGTGCCAGAAGAAGAACCGGATCACTCATCCGCCGGCGGCGGCGGCTTTTTCTGCTGCCTCACTGAAGGTGAAGAAGAAGGGTACAGCGCCAGCGAAAGCGAAAAAGAAGACGGCGAAAGCAGCGACTAATGTCTCCGGATTGAATAAGCATCATCGCTTTGGCTTCAGGGGGAGGTCGTGGCCGACTCTCATTGTCAATATGAAGGACCAGATAGTTGAATCCATGAGGAATTGTCAGGTCCTGATCGTCGTCGCCCACTCCAATTCGCTGAGAACCCTATTGATCCCTCTGCTCCTTGCTGATGCCGGATTCGCTTCCGGGCCCGGACCTGACATGAGGATTGCTTGCACTTTGCCCCGCTCGGGGCCCGAGAATCATATAGCTGAATCCATCCGTGCCGCTTCCGGTTATCTCCGTAATCTAAATCTAAAGGTCAGCTACAGGAAGCCCATTCCAGAGGTGGTTTGCTCCGGGACAGTGATAAAGGTCATGTCCGTGGATTGCCTGCTGCAAGAGATGGCTGGCCAGGACAAGAACCTCTCATCCTACTCTGTGGTGATGGTCGACGAAGCCCATGAGAGGACCCTCAGCACCGATCTCCTCCTGGGATTCCTTCTCCCTCTGCTGGTGCGACGTCAGACTCCGAGCACCAACATCCTCCGTCTGGTTCTCACCATGACGCCATCGGCAGAGCTCGAGGCCGTGAAACTGTCAGCCTTCTTCGGCCGTCACTGCCGCACCAGGACAGTCACTCTCCCCGCTAGGCCTCCTCCTCCACCCATTATTTCTTACATCGACCCCAGGAGCATAGCTAGGGATGATGGTGAGGACTACCTTGAAGTTGTCCTGTCGGCGGTTCTCCAGGTCCACTGCAGCGAGCCCACTCCTGGAAGCATCCTTCTCTTCCTTGGCGGCAGCTCTGCGGAAGGTCTGGAGAAGGTGTGCCGACGGATGAAGGAGAGGATTGCAAACTCCTCCAATCCCAAGGATAAGACATTGCTCGTCCATGCCCTCTACTACGGGTCCAGGAATGAGATATGTTATAGGGGTATCGAGACTAGAGGGATCCCTCACGAAAGGAGCCTCTTCATTTTGTCTCCGGAAGTCTCAGATGCCCACCCTGATTTTAGCGAGATGAGTTATGTGGTAGATCCCGGGATTGGGAAGCATGGGGCATGGATTTCTCATCAGTCGGCTGATGACCGTGCCCGCTATGCCTATGTCCATCCTCCCGATGGCCCCTCCAAGTGTTTCCGCCTTTACACCGAGAGTGTGTATCAAAATGAGATGCCCGCGACCACCTTACCCGAGATTCTTACCTGTAGGGTTGAAGAACTCTCTGCTGCCCTGAGGCTAATGAAGCAGCTGGGAATAGCTTCCCCATTCAACTTCAACTTCATTGACCATCCCTCGCCCCAAGCCTTAGTGTCTGCCATGGAAATGGCTGCGTTACCGGACATTTCTAGTTTGAGTCTTCAAGGTTAGATTAGATTTAGATTTATTGGGTACATGCTGTTGGGAGGGTTGAAAGAGTTCTATATGAATTGACAATTGTCTATATTTCTATCTATGCTGGTGCATGAATTGCTCTCTTTCCTGTTGCCATGCTGCGGTTCGTGATTATTTGGTGTCAGTTTTGGATTTTGAATTTGTGGTAGACACAGTTACTCTCTGAATCTTCGGGCCTTGCAGCTTCCATGATTTCTAGTCGGGCAGAAATCTGATGCGTTTGCTTTAGTTAGGAGGTCGGTCACCAAATGAAGGCAAATTAGAGAAGGTCTAGCCTGTAATGAATAGGTGATGGATGAGGTTGTGGATTTTAATACTCCTTTCTGGGCAGTGAGGTAATCGGCAGGACGGTATGAGTGAGTGTAAGAACTTTCATTTGGGAATTATGGGATTGAATGAAATTTTTTTTTCCTTTCTGGTCTCTCTGGATTACTTCTCTCTTCTCTTCCGAATCATCTTCTTCAGATTCTTTCTCAATTCTTCTTCTTCTTCTCGAATTTGGCATGTATCAGAATCGGTAGCTCATGAGATTGAGAAACAACTAATTATATTCACTACTCTCTCAAGCTCCCATTGTTGGGAAACGTAATGCAGCGGAAAGTTAACTTTTGAAAATTTATTCCCAATCCCAACAATCACTTCGAGATAATTCGGAATTACAATTAATAAAAGTGTTTAGAATTATACTTACAAGAACTCTGATTTGGTCATTGTATTGTAATCCTCGGGTGGATGTTGTTTGACGCTGCCTCCACGAACCGTATCTCCAATCACAAACTTTTCGAGGTCGATTCTTCGACTAGACGTACACGTGTACGTCCTCCATGGTATCAACATCAAATTGTTCTCGTAAAATTTGAGAAACCGTTTCTCAAAGGGCGGGCCGGAATGTTTTATATATCTCGATGACTTGCGGCAAAGAGAGAAAAAGCAAGATGTGTCCATATCCTTCAAAGAGGAAAAAACCCACAGACAATATAAAATAAGCTAATATATAGCCATGCATGTCAGAAAATGTCGTTTGCCATATTTATAAGAATAAATTTCCATTTATAGAAGATTTGACAAGCTGGTATTCGTAGTAATTTTACTCTCGCCGTTTCAACTATTCCTATTTCTTTGCCATCAGTTACCTCCTTTAAAAAAATTAAATATCACTTATCTAATTGAATCATATTTGATAATATTTTGATACACTTGTAACCGAGAATTATTCAGATTTCTATAAATCCAATAAGATATTTAGTTCCGTAATAACCCTATCCAATAAGATATGTGATTGTTATAAGCTTATTTCGTGCTAGCAAATTTAATAGTCTGATCCAAAATTTAAATCTATTAAATTTTGACTATGAGAAAAACTTATATTGTGTCATTGGGTTCCACACTAAGTCGACAATAGATCCGATAATTATATTCTAGTTAATTTCATTGAACTCTTTAACAATATAATTCGACTAACTCTTAATTAGACAGATCCACAAGTCAAGATTAACGTTTAGCAATATGTCATGATGACCCGGATAGTGGGGATTTCAATCTAAGATTCGAACACCCTTCGGTGATTAGTTTCCATGTAATTAAATCCTTCAATTATACAATGTCCCGAATGAGTTAGGGTACGGATAATATGTCAAACCCCAATATTTATTCATATGTTTTCAATTCTTAAGTATTTGACTCAATTATGAAACATCAAAAACTTCTTTCCAATTTTTCATACTACTTTGACCAGAGATTTTTCAAATCAATACTAAGTAGAATATATAGGACATTCTCTCTTACCATCAGAGTAACCGATTCCTTATTGATTACTCACAACCTCCGTAAAAGTCTCATTGAATCTAGAATACCTCACACATGTCTCAGAGAGTCATGCTAAGAAATAGACCGAAAATCACAATTTAACTATTATAAGGTACTATAGTAATCTAAGATCTAAAGATTACTTACACCTACTATCACCTGAGGATTAAACTATTGGCATTTATCTTAAAATCTATTAAGTTTTCCTCTAGCGAGTCAGTTCAGTGAACTCATTCCATAATTAGCACCCATACTCTTACATTAGTAACTCTTCACAAGTAATTGTGAGTTCGGATATCTTCTACTGTAGAGCATGTAGCGGGTATACTAGTCTTACCGGATCACTTATCCCTTTACTCAGTGATCCTATAACTACGAACTATTTTTAAATTAATACTTACAAGATCTTAGATCTCACTGGTATAATTTCATTATAACCATAAAATCAACATCTCAATTTATGGGTTTCATCATAGTAATAAGTATTCACAACACATGATGGATAATAAATGCCTCAATTTTATTTCATAAATAAAAATTAATCCAATTACATCACATGTGATTGGATTTAGGGCACAAATCCTAACACCCCTCCATTGGTTCTCCAAATCGAGCCCTCCTTGTCCTCGGATAGCATTTCCGATTCTATCTGTATTGCACCGAATCTTCTAGTTTCAATCCCTTGATCTAGCTTTCATTGCTAATTCCTCCCTCGCTTTGTTGGATAACATCATCTCCCCCTCAGTTGGGGCTCGACTCAGATTTTTGCCCCAAACTACAGCGATAGGGCTCACCAGGCTTTTCTCTTAGTTGGGATCTCCTCTAATCCGGAGTATCAATCCACACCCTAAGTGCAAACAAGATTGATATCTGAGGTAATGTTTCCAAACGCCAATATTGCGTTGGGTCTCAAATTGCTGCTGAGGTTTGAATCTCTAACAAGTCCTCGGTTCTGCCGCTAAAGCTACAATCGCTTAGATTTCAATGTCATCTTGAAGTGTTTTGGGTTTATTCCTGATTACACAGGCGTTCTGGTTATCGTCAATGACTATAAAGGCTTAGTTTTGGATTGAGGCATTTGACGGAAATAGGAGTTGGTTCTAAAAGTCTTACTGCGTGCTATTAAGGAGGGAAATTATTCTGATGCTCTTCAACTTATCAACAATAATTACAAGGCAACAAAACAACATTAATGCCATTAAAAATGAAAATAATGAATGGATTCATGGCCATGACGGTATTAGTATCTATTTTATAGAAAACTTCCAACAACTTCACCAATCATCAGAGCCCAACATTCCAACCGATTTAGAAGGACTTATCCAAAGCCATTACTGATCAATAAAACTTAGAATTAATAAAAATGCCACCTTATGAATAAATAAAAGCCGAAATTAATGAAATGCATGGACTAAGAGCATGGATGCCATTCCATCTGTATTTTATAAAAGAAAATGGGACATTGGTATGTCAAGCAGCTAGGCCTTATATATATACACACACACACATACCGTACTATGTCAATTCTGTAGCCGGATCTCTATACTCTGCATCAAGTTTCTTCATTGAGATCGCATAGAGAGTCATTTACGGATGATAAGGATACATCGAGGAGGAAGCAGGAAGAAAGCAGAAGGAGAGCTTCTAAAGCATCGTAAAGTACTCTATTTATCATATTCACTATACTCTATTGTAGGTAACAAAGCTCTTATGTCTTCTTAGTTCTCTTTACTTGGTCATAGAAGCTTAAGACAATTGATAACTTGATCTGCTGAGGTTTGCTTGTATATCTATTACCGTGTCACCGGAAACCACTACTTGCTTTAGCTATTTCGCTGGTTATTTTCTCTGCTTCCACTTGCAGATCTTGACTCAGTTCATCAATATCTTTGATATTAAGAGTGGAAGGAAAAAAGGCTTATGGGTGAAAGAAGAACGTAGTTTAGAGACAACAATAGAAGGAAGGTATTTAGTTCTCGATACACAATTTCAGGACTGAGGTATCAAACTTGATCTAGATACTATTTGGAAAATCTAACGTAGAAAAGGCGAAAACAAAAACCAAAGCATATTAGCAATATAAAGTATAAATGAGTCTGACTGTTTAGTAGTTAGAATGTAATAAGAGGTAAATGGGTTTTCATATTGCTCAAAGGGAGATAAATTGATAAGTAAAATAATTGTTTACACTATAAATCTTTAACTCAACAAACATAACACTAAAACCTTCAATAAATCCCTTTTAAGACGAGTATCCTAGCTTGGAATTGTAGAGGTTAGGGAGACAACAAAAAAGCTAGAGTTCTGAAACTCCTATGTCATAAACATAAGCAATCCATAGTTTTCCTCTCAAAAACAAAAGCCTATGAAAAGAGATGTCTAAAAAAAATGTAACCTGAGATGAATTCATGTAGTAGAAGCTCTCAATCATGTTGGTGGACTATGTCTGCTATGAAACGAGGAGTTAGCAATGATTATAATTGATTTCGATTCCAATTTTATTCATGCCAAAATTAGTCATCCCATTCTACCAAGTTCTTGGTTTCTAACATGTGTGTATGGTCTTCCTTACTATCAATTGAAGCCATGTTTTTGGAATGAGCTAAAAAATTCTTGCAGATAGCATAGCTAAACCATGGGCATCAATTGGAGATTTTAATGAAATTCTGTCATCTGAAGAACAAAGAAGAGGTAGGAAATACGTAGGAACTAGTAAGAGTTTCTTAGATGAATTTTTAAATTGCATAGGTTATATAGACCAAGGATTTACCGGCTTCCCCTTCACTTAGAAAAACAATAGAAGTGCATTAGGACATATTAAGAAGAGATTGGACAGATCTTTATCAAACATACAATGTCAAACCACCTTTCCAAAAGCAGGTTTAATGCCTATAAATAGTGCCCATTTTGATCATAGTCCTATTCTCTTTAAACTTTGGATAGAAAATGCAACCCTTCCAAAACCATTTCGATTTAACTTGGCCTGGACAGGAGATCCGAGATCAAGTCAAATAATTCACGAAGCATGGAATCATGAAGTGAGTGGATCATTAGCATACAAGTTTAGTAAAAAATTGAAATCAGCAAAATTAGCTATAAAAGAATGGAATAAAAACTATTTTGGTAATCTAGATCGCACTGAATGAGATTAAAATAAATGAAGAAAAAGGAGCCAACTAAAGAAAACATAAATCAAGGAAGGATCCTTAAATACAATCGGATGAATACCTATTAAGAAGAGACCTAATGTGAAAACAAAAATCAAGGGTGGTTAAAAGAGGAAGATAAAAGCTCCAAATTCTTTCATCTCTCTACCATAATGAATAGAAGAAACAACTACATTCGTGCCCTGAAAAATGAAAATAATCAGTGGATCTCTAGCCACAATGATCTAGGAAATTATTTTGTCATACACCTTAGAGAACTATATTAAACTAACAATCCTGAGTTTCCAGTTGACCTTGGAAAGTTAATTTAACCTGTAATTACTGATCAAGAACACTAGACCCTTACACAAATTCCATCAATAGAAGAGATCGAAAACACAATAAAAGCCATGCCTTCCCTAAATCTCCGGGTCTATGGGGTCCTAATGGAATGCTAGGCCTTTTTCAAAATACAAGGTGATAATAAAGACAAATTTTATTTCAGTGGTAAATAACACTTTTGATCCTCAACTCTTCGTGCTTTTGCTATTTTAATCCTAAACATTTATTTTTTGTCATTCACGTCCTCAACCTTTTGAATTTTTACCACTTTGGCCTTATCGTTATCTTTTCCATGCAAAAAATATATATATTCCATCTAAAAAAGAATATTTTATCCAAAAGTTATTTTTCAACAAAAACTATTTTCTTAAAAAAAAAAGGAAAAACGTAGACGAATGTGAAAAATATCCATAAAGTTTTACAAGTGAGAACATCCCCTTCAAAATTAAAAAATATTCTTAATTGTAAATTGATTTATAGCTATTATCATCATAAACGCATAACTCATTCCGAGAGAAAAGTGAGTTTTAATCTTAGAAGAAATACTTGTTAGTAATCAATATTTCCTTAATCAAGTACTGAATATACTTTTTTTAAAAAATATTTTTTTTGAAACATAAATTTTGGATTAAATGTTCTTTAATAGATGGAATATGCTTTTTTGAATGGAAAAAGTAATGGCAAGATGAAAGTGGCAAAAATTCAAAAAATTGAGGATTTAAATGACAAAAAATAATGGTACTAAAATGACAAAAGCGTGAAACGCTGAGGATCAAAAGTGTCTTTTTTCCCTTATTTCAACAATAAGGACTTTATTACATCTTATGACATATGCAAAGAGTGGAATGCTACTTTCTCAACGCTTACTCGAATAAAGAAAAACTCCATCACTTTTGACAACTTAAGGCCAATTAGCCTAACAAATACATGCTACAAAGTCATCACAAAGATTTTAGCCAGTAGACTAAAACCACTAATGAATAAGTTGATTGCTTTACATCAAACTAGCTTATTGTAGGGCGCTGGATAAATGAAATGGTTTTTTAGCCCAAGAAGCTATATGCAATAAACAAAGGCTATAAAAGGATGGATAGGTATAAAATAGATTTCCCAAAAGCTTATGATAGGATGGAGTGAGCTTTCATATTACATATCCTAAAGTTGTTGGGTTTCAATCAGATTTTCATTAGTTGGATATGACAATGTGTTACTATACTTACTTTCTCTATCTTAATAAACGGTTTCCCATATGATTTTTCTTTAATTCTTCAAGAGGTTTAAGGTAAGGAGATCATCTCCCCCATACTTCTTTTATCATAGGAATGGAGATACTGTCAAGATTGTTGCTAAAAGCTGAATCTCAGAAAAATCTCCCATGTATAAAATTAGCTAGAAATTTCCCTCCAATGACTCATTTGTAATTTGCAGATGATCCAATAAAAACCTATTACATAAATTATGTTCTTGGAGTGGACAAGAAATAAATTGGTCCAAATCATGAGTTTTTTCTCAAAAAATGTTAATGTAGAAACCACTGGACATATTTTAGCCATACACTTGTCTGAGGAGTCTAAGTCTAACAAATACATTGAAGGCACACCAGTTCAGGTAGACATACTGTGAGCTCTTTTTATTTGTCAGATCAAGAACATAGATTTGATTACAATGAGAGAAATTTTTGGAAAATGACATGGAAACAAAAGATGCATGAATGTTATAAGTTTCATTTGTGGAGAATTGCAACAAACTCACTTCCTTGGTTCTGTTATGAAGATGATACTTGTCCCCTTTGTGGCACTAGGTTTGATAGATGTGCTCATCTTTTTTTTAATAGCATGTTCAACTGTGCTGGGTCGAGAGAATCTCCTTGGTGCATATGGAACTTGCCTTCATTTGATCTGTTTTCAAAAGAATTGATTAATTATATATGTTCTTCCCTTTTTCAAGATGGATCTAACGAGGTATAAGTTATTGCAAGATATAAAGCTATCCTCTACTATTACTTGTGGATACATAGGACAAAGGAAAAGTACTCAATTTGTCCATTACTCTATCAGAATTTGTTAACAAAGTTAAAGCCATATTTTATGAATTTGATAGCACAGTACAAAAGAGATGTTGATTCTAGCATGGAAATAAATGTCTTGTGTAGGGGGAGTTGCCTTTAATGAAAATGCTCAAATAGCCTCCTGGTTTAAATGCAGCATATCCCTTTCACCCTTTATGCTGAAGCAAGAGCAGTTAATGGTTGCTAAGCTGGCAAAACAGAAAGGTTGGAACAGCCTCCTCATCCACTCAAAGCCTCTCAAGTAATACAAGCATTGTTTCCTCATCAAAGGATATTCCATAGGAGATAGAAGTCACTTAGTATTGGATATCAAAAGGTTCCTAAGCAAGTCTTTGAATTGGACATGTGTATGGATCCCCAGGACCTAAAATACTTTTGTTCATAACCTGTGTCATTTTAGATATACAATAGGAGTTGATGGTTTCAACTTGTATGAGGAGCTACATGTATTGTATCACCTATAAATTGTTAAATAAAATACATATGATTACGGACACTTATTCTTTCATTTTTTTCGATGAAAAGATCCTTCTTATTTTGAATGAATTTAAAGTAATATTATTCAACCAAAAAATGGAGAGAGAGAATGGTTAGTGCTCTCTCTTCTCTCTTCCACTGCTCGTCCATGGAAGGGTTAGAGCTTTCCAGCAAATTCTCTTTGTACTCAAATTATGAGAAAAATCTAAAGTGAATTATCATCCATGGAGGTAGAGATGAAAGAAAAGAAAAATCAAGATATTGACTATCACAATTTACAATTATAATTGCAATTGCAATTATGAGATAAATGTATGAATGCAGAAGCCTTGACCATCTCCTCCACCCCTTCCCTCCCCTCCTCCATTATCATCATCGACAACCCATTCACTCCTCATGCACGGCAACTATAGAGATGCGATGAATGGAAATCATGAATACTGTCAAACTCATCCCTGCCAAACTAATCCCTTTGTTCACCCATAATGTATTCTCCATCTTCATTCAAAAAGCTCAGGTGGCGCAGTTGAAGACACGTAGCTAGATCATGGATTTTCACGTGCTCAACTAATGGCAACTCCGGGATTAACTCATGCCATAGCATACACGTCTATTACACGAAGTTCAACTTTTCTATGCAGCTGCTAGGATAAACCCTGAGATATGACAATCCTCTTCAGTTTGATTAAAATCATAAAAGATATCTATGTGAACTGGGGATTCAACCAGTTCAACCATGCAGATGGATCTCTTGAAAAGTCTCCTTGGCGGCTCCAGAATCATCTGCACGATATGGTACACTTCCGCCAATGAAGGAATTCATCATTGTGGTTTTGGAGTGCGTATGGCTTCATATTCATTATTCCACTCCACACCTAATACAGGAGAAGCTCTAGACAACGGTAACTACTACAACCAACTGTATCATTGTCTTCTATGTGAAACGACTCTATGTTCCAATTCCCAACCTTATGCAAATGTTCCAATGTGATAGAACGAAATGCAACATCAACCAACAAACTGCTACCGCAGTTTTGATTCTCTTCACATTGCTTCTCTTCCTCACCTTCCTCCTTTTCAGCCTCCACTTCTTCTTCCTCCTCCTCATCTTCAACTCCTTCCTCGCCATATGTTGTTTTATGATATATCTATTGTGATTACTGTCATCTCCATCGAAATCCGATAAGTTCATGTTTTTATTGTATGACGTTACGTGTTATTGTATGACACTGCTACTGTCACTATTATTATCTCCATTAAAATTATACGAGTTCATAATATATTGCATGACATTGCATGCTTTTTGTATGACATGACTGCTTTCATTTCGATCAAAATCATGCGGGTTCATGTTATTATATGACGTTGCATTTTGTTGTATGACACAAACTGAATTATCATCCATGGATATTGAGATGAAAGAAAATAAAAATCAAGATAGCGACTACCACAATTTGCAATTGCAATTATTAGATAAATACGTGAATACAGAAGCCTTGGCCATCCTTCTTTCTTGGATGCGAATATTACTTGAGAATTTCAAGTTATGTACACGATATATTCCACCAATTCGATCCGGCACATACATATGTCATAATAATCCCTTTCCTTCTGATTTAAGAGATGGGGACGCAATCTATTTTCACCAATTCTGTTTGGATATATGGCATTCATGTCTTGCGCATAAATAACCCCAATAATCCAACAAGAAATTAGAATTCATCTCCCAAATAGAGCAGAGGTGATTATTAAGAGTGAGAAAATGAATCAATTAAGACTAAGAAGAAAAATAAGCTGAATTAACTCAAAAAAAGTTGAGACCGTAACTAGCACACGAGCAGCAGAGGTAATTCTTTATTATTATCAACTACTGATGAACTATTACTAAAAAAGAAAAAAATAAATATAAAGAGTAAGAAAATGAAAAGCAATGGTCATCTCCTTCACCTCTTCCCTTCCCTCTTATCGTCATCGACAGCTTATTCACTCATGTACAACAACTACAGAGATGCGATGAATGAAAATCATGAATACTGCCAAACTCATCCCTTCATTCACCCCATAATGTATTCTCCATATTCATTCAAAAAGCTCATGTGGTGTAGTTGGAGACACATACCCAGATCATGGATGTTCATGTGCTCTACTAATGGCAACTCTAGAAAGGACTCCTACCATAGCACACATGTCTATTCACAAAGTTTGACTTTCTTGTGCAATTGCTGAGATAAACCCCCAAATATGCCAGTCCCCTTCAGCTTGATTAAGATCATAGAAGATATCTATGTGAACTAGAGATTCAACCAGTTCAACAGTGCGGATAGATCTCTTGAAAAGTCTCTGTGACAATTCTAGAATCATCTACCGATTCTCATCCGTGAGAAAAGATATGTTGCACTTACACCAAGGACGGAATTCGTCACTGTTGTGCGGGAGCGTATATGGCTCCATGTAAATAATTACACTCCACACCTTATGTAAGATAAGCTCTAGACCCCAATAACTACCGCACGCAATAATATTAATGTCTTCTATGTGAAGCAACTCTACGTCCCAATTTCCAACCTTACGCAAATGTTTCAATGTTATAGAACGAAATGCAACATCAACCAAGGAAATACTACTAGAGTTTTGATCCACGTAATCTTCCTCCTCCTTAGTCTCCAGTTCTTCTTTCTCCTTCTCAGCTTCCACTTCTTCCTTAGGATACGTTGTTTTATGATACATCTACTGTGATTATTATAATTTCCTTCAAAATCCAACAAGTTTATATTTTTATAGTATGACATTACATTTTATTGTATGACGCTACTACTGTCACTATTGTTATCTCCATTAAAATCATACGAGTTCATATTATATTGCATGACCTCACATGTTTTGTATGATGTTGCTATGATTGCTTTCATGTTTATTGAAATTCTGTGAGTTCATGTTATTGTATGATATTGCATTTTGTTGTGTGATGCACAATGGATTATCATCAATGGGCATAAAGATGAAAGAAAGGAAAAATCAAGAAAAGAAAATTCAAGATACTGACTACCACAATTTGTAATTGCAATTGCAATTACAAATTATGAGATAAATATGTGAATGCAAAAGCCTTGGCCATCTCCTCTACCCCTTCCTTTCCCTATTATTGTCATCTACAACCCATTCACTCCTCATGCACAACAACTACAAAGATGCAATGAATGGAAGTCATGAATACTGCCAAACTCATCATTTCATTCACTCCATAATGTATTCTTCATTTTATTCAAAAAGCTCATGTGATGCGGTTGGAGACACGTACCGAGATCATTGATGTTCACGTGCTCTACTAATAGCAACTTCATGAAGGACTCATGCCACAACACACACATCTATTTCACAAAGTTCAACTTCCTTATGCAGTTGCTGAGATAAACCCCAAGATGTGTCAATCCTCTTCAGTCTGTTAAGATCAGAAAAGATATCTATGAGAACTGGAGATTCAACCAATTCAACCGTGCAGATGGATCTCTTGAAAAGTCTCCGTGACAGCTCCAAAATCATCTACTAGTTCTCTTTTGTGAGAAAAGATATGTTGCACTTGTGCCAAGGACATAATTCGTCATTGTGGTACGGGAGCACGTATGGCTCCATTTAAATCATTCCACTCCACACCTAATGCAAGAGAAGTTCCAAAAACCTAGTAACTACTACATCTAGTAATGTCAATGTCTTTTATGTGAAACGACTCTACATCCCAGTTCTCAATCTTACACAAATGTTCCAATGTTATAGAACGAAATGCAACATCAAACAAGGAACTACTACCAGAGTTTTGATCCTCGTAATCTTCCTCCTCCTCAGCTTCCTCTTCTTCCTTGGGATATGATACATGTGATTACTGTAATCTCCATCGAAATCCTATAAGTTCATGTTCTTATTGTATGACATTACATGTTATTGTATGGCACTGCTACTGTCACTATTGTTATCTCTATTAAAATAATATGGATTCATATTATATTGCATGACGTTGTTATTGTTTTTGTATGACGTTAGTGCTGTGATTATTTTCATTTCTATTGAAATCCTATGAGTTCATATTATTGTATGACGTTGCATTTTGTTGTATGATGCAAAGTGAATTATCATCCATGGACATAAAGATGAAAGAAAAGAAAAATCAAGATACCGACTATCACAATTTGCATTTGCAATTATGAGATAAATATATGAATGCAGAAATCTTGGTTATCTTTCTTTCCTACAGTGGATGTAAATTTTACTAAAGAATTTCAAGTTATGGATGCAATCTACTTCCATCAATTCAATCCGACTCATATATTTCATGGTAATTTCTTTGCTTTTGATTTAAGAGACAATGATGCAATCTATCTTTTTCACCAATTCCATCTGGTAGACATATGGCATCCATGTCTTGCCATAAATAACCTAAATGATCCAGTAAGAAATTAATTAAGACTAAGAAGAAAAAGAAACCGAATTAACTCAGAAAAGCTCATGCGGTGCGATTGGGGACACGTACTCAAATCATGGGCATTCACGTGCTCGGCTAGTGGCAACTTCGAGAAGGACTCCTACAATAGCACACACGTCTGTTGTACGAAGTCCGACTTCCATATGCAATTGCTAAGATAAACCCCCAAATATGTTGTTCCTTTTCAACCTGGTTAAGATTATAAAAGATGTTTAAGTGAACTAGAGATTCAATCAGTTCAATCGTGCATATGAATCTCTTGAAAAGTTTCCATAGCAGCTCCAAAATCATCTACTAGTTCTCATCCGTGAGAAAAGATATGCTACACTTGCACCAAGGAGGGAATTTGTCATTGTGTTGCTGGAGTGAGTATGGCTTCATGTTCGTCATTCCACTATACACTTATACAAGGAAAGCTCTAGACTACAATAACTACTGTACTTGGCAATATCAATGTCTTCTGTGTGAAACAACTCTGCTCCCAATTCCTAACTTTACACAAATATTCCAATGTTATAGAACGAAATGCAACATCAACCGATAAACTACTACTAGAGTTTTGATTGTCATCACCTTTTCTTCCCCACCTTGCTACCCTTCAGCCTCCACTTCTTCTTCCTCCTTAGCTTCAACTCGTTCCTCGTTATTTGTTTTATGATATATCTTCTATAATTACTGTCATCTCCATTGAAATCCTACAAGTTCATATTCTCATTGTATGACGTTACATATTATTGTATGACGCTACTACTATTACTATTGTTATCTCCATTAAAATTATATGGGTTCACATTATATTGCATGATGTGGCATGCTTTTTTATGACGTTGCTGTTCAGCTGCTTTCATTTCGATCGAAATCTTGCGGTTACGTTTTATTGTATGATGCAAAGTGAATTATCATCCATGGACATGGAGATGAAAGAAAAGGAAAAATCAAGATAATAACTACCACAAATTGCAATTGCAATTGCAATTATGAGATAAATATGTGAATGCAGAAGCCTTGACCATCTTTCTTTCCTGCATTAGATGTAGATATTACTAGAGAATTTCAAGTTATGGACATAATATACTTCCAATTCAATCCGACACATATATATTTCACGGTAATTCCTTTCCTTTTGATTTAAGAGATGAGGACTCAATCTACTTTTACCAATTCCATCTTGTGGACATATGGCATCCATATCTTGAGAATAAATAACCCAATAATCTAACAAGAAATTGGAATCCATCCCTCGTATAAAGTAGAGGTGATTATTAAGAGTGAGAAAATGAATCAATTAAGACTAAGAAAACAAAGAAGCCGAACTAACTCAGAAAAAGTTGGAACCCAAACTAGTAAATGAGCAGCAAGGATGATTCTTTACTATTGTCAACTACCGATAGACTACTATTAAAAAAAAAGAGTAAGAAAATGAAAAGCAATGGTCATCTCCCCCACCCCTTCCCCCTGTTTCCGTCATCCACAATTCATTCATTCCTCATGCACAACAACTACCGAGATGCAATGAATGGAAATCATGAATATTGTTCAACTCATCTTTTCGTTCACCCCCATGATATATTCTCCATCTTCATTCAAAAAGCTTATGTGGTGCGATTGGAGACACGTACTCAGATCATGGACGTTCACGTGCTAGGCTAATGGCAACTCCGAGAAGTACTCCTGCCACAACACACGTGTCTGTTATGCGAAGTCTCATTTCCCTATGCAATTGCTAAGATAAATCCCCAAAAATGCCCATCCTATTCAACCATGCGAGGATCTCTTGAAAAGTCTCCATGGCAGCTTTAGGATCTATGGGTTTATTCTTGTCGTATGACATTACATGTTGTTGTATGAAGTTGCTATTGTGATTATTATTCTCTCCATCAAAATCTTACGGGTTTATATTATTATATTATGTTGTATCTTATTGTATGACGCTACTCTGTGACTACTACCATCTCCATAGAAATCCTACAGATTCCTATAGTTGTATGATGTTGCATTTTATTGTATGACACCGTTGTGATTATTGTCTTCTCCATTGAAATACTATGAGTTTATGTTGTATGATGTTGTATTTTGTTGCATAGTGTTGCAGTAACTCAAATCGTTAATGGTCACATGCTCTGCCGATGGCAATGCCGAGAATGACTGTTGTTGTAGTATGCGAGTCTGTTACGTGAAGACCAACTTTCCTGCACAATTGCTGAGATAAATTCCAAATATGTAGGTCCTCTTAAGCCTAATCCTGTTCATAATACGCATCTATGTGAAATGGTTCAATCATTTCAATCGTGTAAATAGATTCCTTAAAAACTCTCCATGACAACTTTACACTTATCTACCTGCTCTGTTCCATGAAAAAAGAGACCATGGACTTTTGTTAAGGACAATATTGGTCATTGTGGTGTGGGGCACATATTGCTCTATACCTATCATTATAGTCCACACATACATAAGAAGCTCTAGACCTCATTAACTATCACACTCAGCTATATCAACATCTATTGTATGAAACATTTTTAGTTGATGCATATGCCCAACATTACAAGAGTGTAATTGGTCATCCTTGGACTCTGGCTAAGGACCCTCAGTATCAACCTTACAGTAGCAGCTCTAGACTCATTTACTCGCCTTACTCCATGAAAAAAGATATCATGGACTTTACTAAAGACGAAATTGGCTGTTGCAGTGTAGGAGCACGTGTTGTTGTATGCCTGTCATTTTAAGCTACACTTGATGTAGAAGAAGCTCTAGACCAGTAACTATCACACTTAGCTATATTAGCATATATTGTATAATACATTTTTATTAATCATGCTCATGCCCAACCTTACAAAAGTGTGTCAATATTATAATACAAGAGGTAAGATCAACCTTGGAACTAATATCGAAGTCTTGATCTGTCATATAATTTGTAATATATTTACTACTAATAATAAAGTTACAAAAATGAACAAAGATTATATGATTCTTGATCCCGTGGGTTTATATTGATGTATGACATTGTATGTTATTTTAAGATGCAAATACTATAATTACTGTTATCGCTATCAATATCATGTTGTTCATATTGTTATATGTCATTGCATATTATTGTATGATGTTGCCAGTATTTTTATCTCCATCAAAATTCTATGGATCCATGTTTTTGTATGACGTTACATGTGATTGTACGACGATGCTCCTGTGACTATTGTTACCCCCATCAAAATCCTACAAGTTCATATTATTGTATGTCATTGCATATTGTATGATGTTGCTGCTGTTGTACTGTTATCTCCATAATTTTGTATATTTATGTTCTTGTATGACGATGCATTTTGTTGTATTATGTCGTTGTTGTGACTACAATCATCTCCATTTTAATACTGCAGGTTGATGTTATTATGTGATGTTGCATTTTGTTGCATGATGTTACTATGACTCAAATCGTTGATATTCACATGCTCTAACAATGGTAATTTCGAGAAGAATTGTTGTTGTAGTATGAGATTCCATTGCATGAAAACCAACTTTCTTGTGCAGTTGATGAGATAAACTGCAAATATGCCAATCATCTTTAACATGATCTTGTTCATAATAAACATCTATATGAACTTGTTCAATCATTTCAATCATGTAGATGGATTCTTTAAAAACTCTCCATGGCAACTCTAGACTCATCCACTCACCATGCTCCATAAAAAAAGATACATGGACTTTGCCCAAGGATGAAATTGGGCATCATGGCGTGGGATCACATATTGCTTCATTCTTGTTATTATAGTCCACACTTTACATAGAAAAAACTCTAGACCTCGGTAATTATCACGCTCAATTATATCAAGACCTATTATATGAAGCATTTCTAATTGATCATGATCATGCCCAACCTTACAAAAAAGTATCAATATTATAATACAAGAGGGAGGCTCAATCGTGGAACTACTATCGAAGTCTTGATATATTTTATAATTTGTAATATATTTACTAATAATGTCAAAGTTACAAAAATGAGAAGAGATTGTTGGATTCTTCTTGTATGAAATTGCATATTATTTTATGACGCAGTCGTTGTGATTACTGTTATCTCCATTAAAATCATGTTGGCTCATAGTATCGCATGTCATTGCATATTATTGTATGACGTTGTTGATACTATCATCTCTATTGAAATCCTAGGAATTCATGTTATTGTATAATGCTGCTCCTCTGACTATTATTATCTCCATCAAAATCCTACAGGTTCATATTATTGTATAACATTGTATTTTGTTATATGACGCTGTTGTTGTGACTACGATCATCTCTATCGAAATCTTGTGGGTTCATATTGTTATATAACGTTGCATTTTTTTGTATGACGTCGTTACTATGACCACTGTCATCTCCATTGAAATCCTATGAGTTGTATGATGTTGTGGCTATGACTACTACCATCTACATAAAATTCTTGGAGATTCGTGTTATTTGTAAAAGCGGTATTACCAATAAAAAAAAAAAGAATGATAATAGAGTAAGTAAGGAAGCAGCGACCGATAATAGAGCAACTAGGAAAAAGAATATAACAAGATATATGATTCTGAACATTTCTTTTAGCTTATAAATTTAGGTAAGTTTCTTTACAAATTGTATCAAAATGAAATTTTTGGGACAAACAACTTTAATGATTTCAATTGGAAAATATTTTGAAAATTCAATGTTCCTAATTTTGAAAAGCATAAGATTTTGTGAAGATTTGCAAACAATACCTTCCCTAGTTTACATCTTGTAAAACTGTACTTAGGTAAAGCCAGTTAGTTTTGATTAAAAAACAAGATCATCTATTTGGTGAATGTCTCTTTTATCATGTTACCAAATCCATTAATTTTTGGAAATTTACTAAAGAAATTATTTTTTATATACTCACCTCCAATTGATTTCAAAAAAAACTTAGATAATGTTCACGAATTTAAGACATACCACTATTTTGTTATACTATTTGTGGAAGATCATAAATAAGTTTTTTTTTCTAATCACAAACTTGATATTTTTCATTTCATGAATTGGAGAAAATGTGTATGGAACACAAGAATATACTACCCTGTACATTCCTAAATAGGAAAGCATGCGACATCATTAGTGATAAAAAGAAATATGATGCATTGAACAATGATGGATAGAGCGGTTGTAAATATAGATGCAGCACTTCAAAAAATCAGCTTTTTGTTGAAAGAAAAATTTTGCTATTTCAAATACTCTTTTTGTTGTGCATGCCTAGAGTAGTGACTCCGATATTTCTTGAAAAATACAATCTGCAACAACTTGTCAATTGGATGTCTATTTTTACTCTTGGTATGACGTTGTGGCTCTCTCTGACTCTTTTAAGACGTGGGAGTGCTCTATGAGGATGTACTAATAAAAGGTTCTACTAATGAACACTACTTGCTGCTTAATAAGTCATTTCTCGAAATTGGGATCCAATATTCCAGATATTCAACATTCAGGATTAGGTCAAACATCAAAACCATGTTCTGAATATCAAACTCCGACAACACTAGAAAAGTATGCTTGCAATAGGGAAGATCATATATTAAAATAGGAACAGGTACACACCCAGACATTTGATCTTCTCTAATGCATGGGAAGAAGAAGAATTGACAAAAATCAGACAACAGATCTTTATCTTACATAAGCAGGGAACAGAAAAGACTTGGAATGAAAATATTCACAACATCCAGAGGGTTACTACTTGATCTTCCACGTCATATTTACATCAAGAACCTGTCAGAGTGCAAAAAAAGCTCCCAGAGTAGCTTTATTGCATTTATAAGCATATCATGGATAGTTTCAAGGTCGAGCTCCGGTCCCTGGGAAGGAGAAATATTCAAGAAGTGAGCTGGTATCAAGATTGACCGTAAAAGGAATTCATCTACAGAGAAAGATACCGATAATTCCGTAGCTATTCCCTTCAGCTTCAAGGTGACCTCCCTTGTGGTTTCCCCAGCTGAGGTCCTGAAATCAAACCGATCGGCATTTCTAACCTTTAACCTCAACGAGGGGCTCGCGTAAGCTCTAGAAGTTGTGTGCCAAACTCCAATTACTTGAAATCTATCACCAGAAGATGCCTTCCCCAAAGGCCATCTCAGCCCTCCCTTCACATTTGGATCTATAACTGCGGAACTCATCAATTCTTCAATTCCTGCCATCTCATCCCCCTGGGCATATAGAGTAAGTCGATCAGGGGAAATAATAAATCGAGAACAGATACTCAATGATAATTTGCTCCAACTAATATACTGCAAACAAGTAATGGGGTTTGCCAACATACACTAAGAGTTGTTATGATTGTCTTGGTGGTTAACATCAGCCTTAGGTCAAGATTCTTGCTGAGGCATGAGATGTCAGCAACCATGTGGCGAATCGGGTTCATTTCAATCTGGACGACAGAGTAATTTATTTGATAATAGCAAAGATGTGCATAGTTGCTATTATATGAGAATTTGAGAATCAAGTTGATATGCATGAGCTGGTAGATTAAATTGCCTTGAAGAGTTGGAGCCTTTGCCCTTCCTTTACAACTCTACATTTGCATGAGATTGTTGAATTGGGTTGAAATTTATCAGACAGCTGCATAACAAAGAAATAGAATCAGCAGGCAGAACATAATACAACTACCACACAAAAAGACAACCGAGCTGGAAGTTCCAGCAGAAGTACCTTCACATTGTACAGATCCTTCGACTGCTCAAACTCGACACCAATCTTAGGAGCAACATTTTTCATGACATTCTCCATGTAAGAGCTGGGAATATTTGTATAGAAAGTCCTCTTGAACTGTCTCAGAAAGGATTCACTGACTAAACTTCTTTCTGGGGCCTGATGGGCTGAGCTCTTCCTGAACCTGCAGACCCATGACATGTTATACACTAGTGTACCGACAAAATATTCAAAGTTTGATCTATTTCACAGGGAAATAAAATTATGTTGACTATATACAGCTAAACAGAACTTTTCTATATCCAAGAGAAGCAGCCACTAAATTACTACATGAAATTAGACATTTACCCATGAAAGAGAACTGTTCCAACTTTAGCAACAAGGATTGGTTTGATATCCTTCGTATGCTGCCCTTTCCTTCCGCTCCTCACATTCTCAAATGAAGAAAGCAGGTCATGCAACACTCTCTCAGCAATATAAACCCAGGGCTCCTCCGGACTATCTTGATTTGCTCCATCATCTACCAACAAAGCAAACAAACTAAATCATGAAAAGTGGAACATCAACTAAACTAATAATCTGTCCAGCCTATCTAAAAAATTATGAAAACATCATCACCATCAGTATCAAAGAATATGCTTTCACTAACCAATTCTGGCACTACTCTTCACCAGTGCTAGTGGTTTCTCTCCTGCCACCCTTTCGACAGATTCCACCTGGACTGGCTTCAGAAGATCCGAAGCTGGGATCTGTTCATCCCCATCTAAACCAACAGTGAACCATTTAGATATAGCAGAGTTTGAATAAACAATTTTTCCGCTCTGGTCAACATTTGTCCTGAGTGATCCCACATTGAGATTTCTTCTCTTTTGAGGCTCTAGCATTGCTGGAGTTGGTCCCTGCTCATTGTAGACCTTAGAGGCCCGCTTATGGGGTGGAATGTATGCCATTGAGATGTACTACAAATTGAACCTGCCTGAGTATATAACTAGGCTCGCAGTCTCAGAATAGCACTGTCAACAGGGGGGAAAAAGGTAAATAAGCATTGTGAGAGAATTCCCTCTAATTAAGGATTCTAACAGAACTCCCATATATACTATCTTGCAATTTATAAGCTACAACTCTTGCATTCAAATCTTTGATAGGGATGCCATAACAAACCGTAACACTTGGCTAAAAAGACCAAATTCTGGGTTCCAGGATTTCAAGAATGAGAAAGAACTAGCAGAAAATGAAGTATATTAGCCCAGCTCCTTAATAAATGCTGAAAGAAATGAACCAAAAGGCAATTCATTACTTGAAAATTCATGGCGGCTACTAACTCACAGCTAAAATTCGAGGGAATCAATGATCAGCAATACATCGGGCGTCTATCCTAACACACTGTTCGGAAAATTCAGAAACACTAATAGAACCATATGGGCCGAGCCTATCTCAATCTGAACAGCTAAGTCCAACAGACGACATGAATCTCACGGGCATGAGACAGAAAAGAAGAAGAATCTCATCAAACAACTAAAAACATGAGCTTTCAAGAACAGAGACACTCACCGGGGACCCAAAAGAGCTCAACTATTCAGACACGATTAGGGAGATATGGAATCATCCAGGCTTTATAAAGCGGGAGACCAAGAAATTGCTTGTTCCTCTGTTTAAGCTTGCAAGTGGGCAAGCGTGGAAAAAAGAAAGAATTCTTCCGGAAGGAAAAAGCAAAAGAGGAAAAAGAAAAATAAGAAATACTAATTTGTTGTTGGGCCAATCTGAGTTGGGCTTCATTGAAGGAAAAATGGCCGGAAACGGTCAGACAAGATCGTTTAGTCTCGCCCGGCCCAAAAAGCTTTCTCGTTTATCATTTTCCCCTGGTTAATGGCTATCCTATTCTTACCCCCAAGAAAATAATCGAACATGGCATGGCTTAAAGTAAATTGCATTACTGCAACAGTTCACACTGTTCAACTTAAGAGTATAAGCCAGCGGGAAGTAGCCCATTTTGAAAGTGAATGATGATCTCGAGATTGAGTCGTGAAAGAAGTTGCAGGAGGCATTCTCATGGTTCCCGAGTGTCGGGGCTGAGACTTATGTTGGATGTTGGAGTGGATGCGAGATTGGTGCATGAATATGACAACATTGATGAAAAGAATGGAAACAAAAAGAGGACAATTCACAGGTAGCGTACCAACAGGAGAATTAAATACGAAACAGATCTGCCAAATTTCGTCTCGTAGTATTAATTCAAGAGGGCTCCTCCTGTCCGTGCGAAGCTTGTCAGGATCTAGACTACTGTAGCTTTCTTGACTTGACTTATTTAACTATTTCAACGTCCTGCTTGGTGGGCGGGGCCCGAGGCGCTCAGCCACCGGGGATAGTGACGCTCAGCCATTGGACGGCAGCCCAACAGCCCTCCCACGACGGCCGTACTGCAAAGTCAAGGTTGGGGAGCATTTCACTCCACGAGGAGGAGAGGAGTCCTAGTCTTTCGATCTTGAAGTCCGTGGTCAATGCCATTTTAACCTTTTAATATAATTTTATTTTAATGTTCTCCAAGATTTTTTCTCAATTACAAAAAATTTACATAAATCGAGAAAAAAAAATGAGAAGAAGAAATAACCGAAAAGGTCTTATAAAAAACATCAATAATAGTCGAGCTCAAAACCTTTTTAATCTCTTTATTTTAAAGAGTATCGTGAAATTTTTGTATTATAAATATCAAAACTCACCAATGAATTTTTTTTTTTTTAACTTTTGCTGAGGGTAATCAATACTTCCTTCAATAGAGGAAAACTGCATGTGGATGGAGTCTTCGATGAAAATATACATCACGTGATAATGTTAATATAATATTACAAATCAGTTAAATTTAATTATTTTTTAATTTTTTTTTGCTTTTAGATTTTATTAAAAATTGAATTTTATTAATTCATTATATCAAATTAGTACTATCATATTATATACTTATTATCCACAAGACTCTCTCATGAATGAGACGATAAAATACATAACTATCTCTTTTTGTTCTAGCCCATTAGCCGTCGAATTATTTCTCCATGAACTACAGCACTCTATTGACTATAACTAGGTCATAGTATCACGCTAATCACAAGCATATTCATTTCGTTTGAGCAATGTGAATGTGATGATTAAAACTCGGGTCTCACAACTCGAGCTTGTAAGGACCTTCCTTATGACCTTCTTGGGGAAGACATGCACGCATGGTAAATGTCTTATTAAGGCAAGAAGAAGATTGGATAGACCGTTTTCTATAGATTAGTTAAATCGAGAAACGGTCATGAAAGGAAGAAGGTGAAACAGACAGATCTGCTTAATGACAGTTAATATGTACTGAGACCTTCCCCCACAGATTTATTGCTATCTACGCTCTTATGTTCTGTTCCAATAAATCTTCCACCTCCAATAAATGAAATTAAGTCCACCTTGAAAAACGGCCCACATTCATCAATGGTTTGAGATTTTAGATTTAATTTTTGAGATTCTTAGCATGCTTTTATTTTTTTATTCTCTTTCTCGTATTATTATTAAAAGCCTTAGAGAGTCTCTCTCACTCTATCTCTCTCACATCCTGCTTCTTTCCTGTTTCTCCGTGGTTGTCGCCATGGAAGAAAGTAAAAGTCCGCCTATGTCGCATTCGCACAGTGTTCGGCAGCAGTCCCAACTTGTCATGTTTCTTAATTACGACTAAGCTCACAGTAGGTAGAGCCACACAGACAGACGATCTCCTTTCCTCTCTCTTTAATTACTTATATATCCTGTCCCTCTCATCTCCCTCTCAAACTCATATCCCACGCAGAGACAGCCAGAGAGAGTTTTAAGAGCTCGATTAGTTTGAATCAGCTCTGGGAGTTTCTGGGACATCCCGGCCAGCAGGAGGAGTTCAGCTTAGCTCAGTTCACTAGTTCAGTTCTCCTAAAAGGAAAACAACGAGACCTTTCGTTTTCCCTTTTCCCTTTCCCTTTTCTCCTTCCCTTTTGCTCCGCCACCAGACACGAAAAGCTCCCACATCCCCCATAAAAAAGAAGGATCTTCCCCCTTTTCAGCTGCCCTCTTGGCCTATCTTCTTCTTCGTCAACCACAAATACAAATGGACGTGAGCATTCAAACCCCAACAACACACCCCCCCCCCCCCCCCCCCCTTCCGCTCCATTTTCTTCTTCTTCTTCTTGGTTCTTCCATTTCTGCTCTGTTCTTGTTTGCTGAAGATCCATCCCACTTTGGGTCTGGTTACAGGAGGACTACTACTACGGTTATTCCAAGAACCGCGGCGGGCAGATTCCGGTGTTCGGGGAATGGGATTACGCCAACGATCTCCCTATCACTCAGTACTTCGAGTGCGCGAGGCAGGCCGGTCTGATCCGTTTCAGCTCTTCCTCCGGCGAGTGTGACCCTCCAGCTGCCGCCACCAACAACAATGCCGACCTCTACGCACCTCCTCGTAAGGTTTGTCTTTATTATTTTGCAGGTTCTTGACGATGTCTACTATCTAGTTCTAGTAGATCCACATTCAGTAGCAGACCACTCTCTGACTTCTCCGAGGAGCAGATTTCTTTTTCTTTCCCAGTTTGCATAGGTTTCATTCAAGTGTTTTCCGAGTAGGTAATTAGAGGAAACGGGAATAAAATAGTGGACATATTTTTTTTGCTGGTAATGGTGCTTGTACTTTCATAATTAGAATCGAAATTTAATTTTTTTCCCCAAATTTAGGAAGATTTCACGATAATAAGTCCTTAAAAATGTTCTAAAACTGGGGGAAAAAAAAAAGAACCAGGATACGTGCTCAGATGAAGATCGTATATCGATTGAGTAGGGGGATTGTATAGTTACAAATCATCATGATTTTAAGTCCATGATCTCATTTATAACTTTAAAAAAGAGAGAGAGAGGGGGAGGGAGCATACAATTGTTTCTTAAATGGATTATTTGGAAAAGTTAATATTTGATAAGAAATTGAAAAAAAAATTTACAATAATAGGACTTTACTATTTAATAGATAAATAAATTTCAACATCGTTTTGCCCTAATATAGAAGGTAGAAATCGGCACGTGAGTTACCGACGCAGGGGGTGTTTTTCACAATCATGACGATTACTCTGTGAAAATGCTGATGAATTGACCGTAAAGTGATACCAGAGAAAGGGCAAATTTGCTAAACAAGGAAAGGTTGAGGGAGAGTTTGCGTAATTGATTAATTTCGACGACCGTTTTTCTTTTAATGGGTTATTTTCCAATTGCGTGCAGACAAGGGCAAGGGAGAAGCGACGCCCGCCAGTCAAGGAGCAGAAGAAGGCCGGCACCGGCAGAATTTGCGACGGCACGCAACCGGCAACCGGGCTCGGCCACGCGGTCCAACGGCATGCCGCTGGCGCTGATAAGCTCCACCGGAACGACGTCGTCTCGTATCCCCGTCCTCGAGTCCCAGCGGCCAAGGCAAAGCCCCACAAGGCAGTCGATGAGGATCTCTACAAGATCCCTCCCGAGCTACTCCACTCCACCAATCGGGTAAAAAATTTATTATTATTAAATTTAAATCCCTCTTCAGCTTCTTATTCTGAGTTATTAAAATGAATGGATTGGAGTTGAAAATGTTATGTGTGAGATTTTGATCTTTTTGTTGCTGCTGTTTCCAGAAGAAAAGGCTCGGGTTCATACCGAGATGTCTGGTACCTGCTTGCTCAGCCTGAAGCCAAGGAAGGATGCTGATCTCCCTCTAAACAGAAACCCAATTGAAATTAGAATTAGGTTATTGTATATATATATATATGCCGGCTAAAGTTCAAGATGATGTTTAATCCTTGTTGTTAAAATGGAGTTGCAGTTGCACCACGATTCATGGTGCATAGAATCAAAATTATTCGGATTATATGTATTGTCCGTACCCTTGCATGTATGAAAATTTTATAGTTCAATAACTAAATTGCTATTTGAACGATTTTTATAAATAGGACAGTCGATTGTTGAATATTGAAAACTTCATATTCATATTAATATTTCATCTTGAATTGAGCAGCGAATGATGTTACTTTTAAAACTGTACTGGTTTATGATACTAAATCTGTACTTACGAAGCACTGTAATGGTTGCTCCTTCACATTCCGGGCAATGAATGCAACTTCAAACCTCTCCGACCAACCGACCAAGCAATTACTGATCGTGAACAGGCTATTTCGAGTCTTCTTGTCACATGGGGTTCATGAACAAGCACGCACATGGCTCGAATAGGGGACAAAAAAAAGTTAAAACTGGGAGTGGCAGATATTGATTACGTCTTGGCTACTAGAATGATGGAAATCCGTTGGCGACGACAGTAGGTATTTGAATATTTGGATGTTAGCTGCAAAAAAACCTTTATATAACAAATATATTATGTGATATATATTATAAATTAATATAAAAAATTAGAAAACAATCGGTATCATTTTTAAATAATACTAGAGAACTTGAATTAATTAATGCTGATTGAGTTTTTAAAATTATAGGTGGATTTGGAAAAAGAAGAAGAAGAAGAGAAACGGTGAGCAACGCCCAACAGAGGAATAGGGATATAACTAAATTTGAATCATCGACAACTGAAAAAATAACCCTATATATTAATTCATCCAAAAAATTATTTTCCAACATTTACAACAATCGGGGTTCATCCTTCTCATTGCTGTCACCATCTCCCATCAGCCCGATGGATTAGGAATCGAAATTCCCCACCCGCTCGCACGACTCAATCAGCATCATGACAACAACTCGCATCGTCGGTCGGTCCATCGGGGACATGCGAGTGCACAAGAGAGCAATCTTAAGGACGGTGATCATGTGAGAGACCGTCATCTCATCGTGCAGATCTACCCGTTGATCGAGGATCCTGGGGGATATCGAGTGACGCTGAATATAATTCCTCACCCAGGTCGCCAGGTCCCCTCCCTGGTCCAGCGGTTGCACCGGAGCTCTTCCGGTCAACAATTCCAGTAGGACCACACCGTAGCTGTACACATCACATTTTTCCGTGACTTTCATTGTGTACGCGTACTCTGGGATTTGTTTCAACGAGAACAGAAAAAAAATTAGAAATGCAAAACTATAGAGAAAGCGAGTGAATACAGACATACTGGGTGCTTGTGATGTGAGATACTCACCAGGTGCGATGTAGCCGTAGGAGCCAGCGATAGCAGACATGGATTTAGGCTGTGGCATGTCCATAACCTTAGCCAAGCCGAAATCCCCAACACGTGCCTCGAACTTGTCATCCAGAAGAATGTTGTTTGATTTTATGTCGCGATGGAAGATCCTCGGCTTGCAGTCATGGTGCAGGTAGGCTAATCCCTGCGCTGCTCCCAGGGCGATGTTGTAACGCTTCCTCCAATCGAGATTACAGGGCGACCCGTGAAGTAGTTCGCCTAGGCTGCCCATAGCCATGTACTCATAGAGGAGAAGGTTCCAGCCCTGGTGGTAGCAGAAACCGTGCAATCTGACAATATTCCTGTGCCTGATATTGCCAACGGTGAGGATCTCTGCCCGGAAGCTGTTGTGCACACCGTTGCTCCCTTCTCGGTTCGATGCGAACTTCTTCACCGCAATGGTGTAGCCGGTAGGCAGCTCTGCTCGATAAACAGTCCCGCACGCTCCCCTCCCGATCACAAAGTTCTCCCCAAAGTTGTCAGTTGCAAGGACCAAATCCTGAAAGGTGAGCCCTTCCTTGGGAGAGAAGTAAATGTCCGAAACTGGCGAGTCGTTGATGCTGATAGGCTTCTCTTGCAATGGGGTGACTGTTTCGATGGGCTGCCTCATAAAGTACAGGATTACGACAACAAGAATGATCGAGACCACACCGATCGCTGCTGCTGTTATGGCCATGATTTTGCCCAATTGGGACTTCCTCTGGCTAGTTCCTGGAGGCAAAGCGATTGACTTTGCAGATGAATTGCAGCCACCGAGGGGCCCCCCGCAGAGCCCTTTGTTCCCGAGGAAGCTGCTGATCGGCATGTTGTCCAAGAGAGATTGAGATGGCAAAGGGCCCGATAGATCATTGTATGAGAAGTTGCAACTCAGCAAGCTCCAAAGGTTCCGAAACGAGCCTGGGATTTGACCAGTCAGGTGGTTGTTGTTGAGCACAATGCTTTCGAGCATCATGAGATTCCCAAGCTCAGAAGGGATTTGACCAGACAGATTATTGAAGCTGAGATTAAGTGCAATCTGAAGACTTGAAAGTAACCCAAACTCTGCCGGTATTTTGCCATTGAAAAGGTTCCCTCCCATCTGTAATTCGGTCAAATGTGATAGTCTCCCAAGCTCAACAGGAATGGTCCCAGCGAGTTGATTATTAGAGAGCTTTAGGAGCTCCAACTGGGACAGGTTCCCTATCTCACCTGGTAAGGGACCAGCAAAGTTGTTTCGGCTTAGGTCAAGCCTCTGGAGCATCTTGCAACCAAAAATCTCCGGCGGAACCTGCCCCGACAGTGAGTTTGATGAGACATTGAAGGTCACCAGCTGGGAAAGGTTGCCAATCTCCTTGGGGAGCTCAGACCTGAAATAGTTTCTGATAGGTGAAGCCGCTGGAGAGTTTTGCAAGTCCCAATCTGGGGAGGGATTGGGCCACTGAACTTGTTTTGATCCAATTCCACTGTCGAGAGATTTACAAGCTTGCATAACTCTGGAGGAAGGCTCCCTTCAAGGGAATTCCCAACCAACTGAAGCTGGACAAGAGACTTGCAATTTGCAATCCCTCGTGGGATACTTCCAGTTAGCTTGTTTGAACCCAAATTCAGAAGAATCAGGTTCGAGTTTCTGCAAAGATACATTGGGATTTTTCCGGTCAGAAAATTTTCTGATAGGTTGACCACCCAGAGTGGGCTATAGATCCCAAGGGCATGAGGAATGGTTCCGCTCAGCGAGTTGTGAAACAATTGCAGCATGATCAGCTTCGGCGAGTACTGAAATCGAAGAGGAATCGGGCCTGTAAGGTTGTTAATCGAGAGGTCGAGTTTGCTGAGGTTTTTCAGGTTCGTGAGCTCTTCCGGAATGGAACCTGTCAACTCGTTCTGGAAAAGATAGAGCAGTTCTAAGCCTGTGATGTTGGTGAGTTCCACCGGTATCTCACCTGTCAAGTAATTCTCCGAGAAATCAATTTCTGTGGCAATTGAGAGGTTCCCAATCTCCCTCGGTATGGAGCCGTTCAATAGACTCCGGTAAATGTAGAGCTTCTTCAGGAACCTAATCCTTCCAATCTCCCTTGGAATGCTGCCAATGAGATTGTTCTCATACAGAGCGAGAGTCTCCAGATTGGTACAGTTCCCAATCTCTCGAGGCAAGGACCCGGAAAGCTGATTATCCCAGAGTATCAAATACATCAATTTCCCGAGTTTCCCGAGCTCTCGGGGGATAGCACCCTCCAACTTGTTCTGTGCAAGACCGAGATACTCCAAACTGTAACAGTCACCAATCGCTGGAGGCAAGCTCCCAGAAATCAGATTCTGCCCTGCACGGAAAGTCCGTAACCCGGTCAAATTCCCGAGCGAGCTTGGGAGAGAACCTGAGAGGTTGTTCGAATAAGCAACCAAATCTGATAGAAGACTCAAGCTTCCAATCTCTTCGGGGAGCGGCCCCGAGAACTTGTTATTGCAGATGTTGAGGGTCTGCAGATAACGGAGCCTGCCCAGTTCGATCGGTAAGTGGCCCTCAAATTGGTTGTTGTTCAGGGAGAGAAACTCGAGATTCGAGCAGTCACCTATCTCTGCAGGGAGATTCCCCGACAGCATATTGAAGGAGACATCGAGGTGGGTCAAGCCACCCAACATACAGACGCTAGGGGAAAGGGACCCAGAGAGATTCAGAGAGCTGATGTCAAGAGTGGAAACAAATGGTGGGCTGTAGTAGTCTCCGATGGAACAGTTGACACCTCTCCATGAACATGGAGTTGAGGTCATTAGGGTCCCAACTGCTGAGATGGTTGAACCTATCAGTCAAATTGCCTTTGATTCCTAATAGATATTGCCCTTCGAGATTGACTCCTAGAGACTGATCAACAAGAAACGACAGGGACACCAGAAGGGAATAATGCCCGAAAATCATCGGAAAGCCCCATTGCAATCTCCCCATGATCCAAAAGACCCTTCACAAACGGAAAACTTTGTCTTTGACAATTGGAAAATGACTATCGTACCATATATCAGGCTCGTGTCCAATATGAGAAGAAGGCGAACCACAAGTACTTCCTCCTGAAAACTCAGGCCTGAACTGGAGAAGGTTGAGCATTGAAATGAACTCTCTCGCTCTCTCTCTAACTCCGTCCCTGTGAATGAAGATGATGGTATAGTTATCGCTGTGGGTTGTTGTCTCCTTCTTCCTCTTCTTCTTCTTCTTGGCAGGCCTAACTTCAGGTGCAAAAAGGTTGCAGCTTTTCTTGATTATCCCGAAGAAACAGCAAAGGGTTTCCAAGGAATTGATCTTCCTGTTCTCCGAATTCAACAAACCATGGAGATGTCCGCGGGGGTTGGTAGAGAGAGAGAGAGAGAGAGGAGATGGAAAGAGAGTTGGGGCGAAACTGGAAGACGGAACCATGCTGACTTGCCTGCTTGTAGCCTGCCTTCGTCAAATCCCACCCTTCCATCCCCGCAGTGGCATTATTTTTTTTCCAAAAAATTATACTTTTAGCGGTTTTGAATTAATAAAGGGCACCGCCATTTAAATTATTTCTAGTGCATAAGGTAAAATAAAGGAGACGATGGTGATCGCGTTCTTAATCATACTCCTTTTACTCAAAGTAGTATTTGATTTAATAGTCGTACTGATGGAAATATTAAAAAAAAGTTGTAATATTTATGTGCATTCATGTGTTATTATTTACATGACAGTCTCTTTTTTAATTTTATTTTCCTTTTTGATTGCTGGACAGCCATTACGAGGGTGAATGCTGCTGGTCACGAGATTGATCATGACACGAGGACTCGATTGACCATGTTAGGAAAGTCAATGTTATCCTCCCTCTAGTTCTTTTGCCTCCAAGAGGCTGTAGAAACTATATATCGTTGTATAAATATAATTAATTTACTTTTATCTAATAAAACTAACATTATTTCATCCTTCTCGACCTCATCTCGTTATTTATTTTCTGGTATGAAGATGCTTGTACAGGCTCATACGCATTACTAAACTGATGTATGTAGTGCGAAATTGTGTCATGTAAAGATAGCTTTTATCAACCTTGCGGGTGAATAACACAAAATATATGTAAAATTATATGCTGGTCTAGCAATAAATAATTCTTCATTTATTGGATGAAAAAAATTATTATTTGGAAATTTGTCTTCTAAGTCGAGTCTCAGTCCAGAGGCTGTCACTGTAATTAATCGGGCACCATTAATTATTAATTGTTTTGTGACTGACTTCCTGCCTGTTGCGTTTATCTCTTGTCTTCCTCTTCTTAAATCTGTGACCTTACACAGGTCTCAATTTCATTTTCCCATTCTTGTTGAAAGTACATATTCGCTAAACCATGCCATGTTTCGGGATTATCATGATCGCTGATCAATAAGGAGCATGTCCTGACTATGTTGCTCGAGCAACTAGAGCAACGCGAAGTGAGTCTGATTCTCTTGAAACCCAAATTAATCATATGAGAATGTTTTTGTTCAAGTGAGTCAAGTGAAATCTGTAACGTTGATGAATGCTTTGGCTACAATAGTTTGAATTTTTTATAGCATCATTCAGGGAAAAATACAAACAAACAAGACATTAGATGGAACTAATGATTGAATCCTTTGAAATATAAGAGGCTGGTGGTGTTGGAGGTGCGAGTGCATAAATTTTAGAGACAGGAAGCCATTCTCATTTGCAGAATTGGGCCCACAATCCTTTTTTTTGTTTACAAAATCCCAGAATGGATTTCATTAATCATGAAGCACCCTCCCCATATCTAGGGTTTGGTGAAAGCAGCGAGGAGCCACTCAACTTGGTCGCAAGCACACAAAACTTTCCTTCACCAGAAGACCGTCTTCTTCACCTTCAAGCCGACACATATTTTTTTGTTTTTTTTGGGTGGTCGAATAGTAAGAATATTCCTTTGGTCCCTGCTTTTACAATGTTCATGATTTATGACCCCCATCAATTTTTTTTTTTTGGTTCATATCCAAGTTAATCATTCTTAGGGATCCCCACCCACCATGTGACTTGTTATGTATTTTTAAAGAAAGACCGGCAACATCTCTATATCATTGACAGCCCTCAAATTCATTGTGGTTCTGAGGTTTGAGGATAATTACAGAAGTACCCTACTCATCAACATGTGATACTGTTATGTACATGCAAGCTCCATATATTTTACATACTATGTATTCTCCATGTACCCACATGATGCCACACGGATCATTCGGGTAAGCTTCGAATCTCCTATACGACATACTTTCTACAAAAGATGGCCGTCACTTTCTAGAATCCGACTTCTGTAGGAAAGCCTAAAAATAACAACAAGAGAATGAGGGAACTTCTTTTTCTTCCATCTCGTCGCCATCCGGATCATGGAGCTGGTCGGAGAAAAAGGGTAGGCTAGTATCATGGGCCGGGAAATGTGTTTATCATTATCATGGTGAGAAATTGAAAGATTTGACTATGAAACAACTTGACTCGGGGTTCCATAGAGATCAAAGAGCCAGCTCAGGCCCCGAGGATAGGACTGGAATTATGAATTAATTGAGACCGTTTACAATGATTTCCTTTCTTTAATTTCGTATTAAGAAGATAAGAAGGTTAGACTCTGACCATTGACTAAAGTGTAAGTTCATGGAAAGGACGCCGCTTTTCCTGTCGATGAATAAATAAATCGAATTGTCTTAATTAGATACATTGTCCTTGGATGAAATTCAATAGGATGAGAAGAAACCATGCCTCTTCTCAGGGGAAAAAAAACTAGAGAGAAAAATGAATGGCAAATAAGGAGGACAAATAAATGGCTATCACAATCATACAGGAGACTAATTTAGCAGAGATTTGCGCGTATCCAACCTTACAGATGAGTAGAACCGTGATACATTGAGGATTTCTGGATGTTGTGTTTGAATTTTGCACCATTTAGCAGACGTGGAAATGACCGATGCTTGATTCTTGGAACCCCGATGAAAGCTGTCCAGGCACTGAACATTTCTTCACATTTCCAAGTCAGAAAGGCGGGTGAGAAATTTCTGATACCAGAGCAAAAGATGAGGGTGAATTGGGCAGAGCTCCAGACCTAGCTAGATCCATTGGTCTTGCTCAAATTCTCTGAGTTCTGCCGAGCAGAGATGACTCGGTCAAGAGTTTGGTCAGGGACTGTGATTCCAGCAGTCTCCAGATCCGCCACAATAGCAATGGCAGCATCTAGTTCTCCGAGGTCAAGGCACAATGATATGATCTCATCATACAGAGGACTGCAACATCAATGAAGTTATAGTTCCATGTCATGAACCTCAACTCAAGTCAAGAACACAGTTTTGCCACTGAAGGTACTTGTAATCTTTCAGCAGTTAAACTTAAGATAAAATCTTACTCAGTAATGAGATTTGTGCCACAGAAAAGGTAAGATCATGCAAAGATAATGGGCAAAGGCTAATCCAGCACGGGATAAAATATAACTATGATGTTCAGTTCAGATGTGGAACCTTACCTCCCGAATACATAGCCCAGGCTGTGGGTTGTCTGCAATATATTCAAGAAAGCTGAAGGCAGGGGTGCCCTTATAGCTGCTCGCAATATCATGGCACAGTCCCCAATGGTTGGTGTTCCTCCTAATTCTATCACCTAAAAGGAAATGAAAAATTGAGTTTCCAAACATAAAGCCCGTATTCGCTAAGCATTCATATTCTTGCATAGATGCACAGGGACCATAATCTTTGATGGAAGAAGAAATTTGTGGTTCATAAAACATAGGCAAACAAGCTGCTGAACTAAATTGTGCCTAGGCAATTCCATGTAAAGGGAGGGGACAGGGTTGGAGGAGTGTGATGGAATGACTTCAGCAAAATATTATCTGAAGAAACTATTCTTTCAATTGAATTGCAGGGCACTTAGAGAAAATGGACCTTCTGCATTATTTTCACGGCCAGTTCAACTTCCCATTCCTGCGACCATCTCTGGGGCGGGTTTTTCTTCAGTTCCCTCTCCCATGTCCAACCCCAAGCATCAGCTAATGTATACATATCTGATACATCAAACACTTTTCTCTTCCTGAGTTCTTTGAATGCCTCGAATATATCCTCAGGGAACCAGTCGTCGTCTTCATCATCCTATGCCCATAGGACAATGCCGTTGACATATGAAAATCAGTGGATCTGCCCACTCACTGTGGACTAATTCAAGCTCTTGAATCGGGGGCAGGGAATGAAGCTGGATGAGCAATCTTACCTCCAAAGATGCTCGGGCCCTCCTCCTTGATTTCTTTGTGGTTGTTGTCTGATCGGAATCTTTCAACAACTGGACTCCAATCATCTGAAGAGGCTTCTTAGATTCAGCTTCTTTGTCCTTCACGATTTGTTCAACTTGGTTTTCTGTTGGTTCAACTTCAACTTCAACATCAGCTTCCTCTTCTTCATCCGCCTCGTCATCTTCAACATCTTTTGTCCCATCATCTGCGGCATCAGCATCATCCAACAAGTCCAAAACTTCTGTTGGTTCTGTTTCTATAACCTTCCCTTGATTCCCATTAAAGCCTTCTCCTAGGAAACGGGCTTTCCAGAACTCTGTGTCCCCTTCATGCAGTTGTATTCTGGAAATAATTTCATCCAGCTCTTCATCAATCTGCCACAAACATCTAATCTAAGTCCAAGAGAAAAATACGTTTCAAATCATACAGGGCACTACTGCTGCAGAAATTGGACAAGACAGTGATCTGTACAGGCAAGCAATTTACAACAGAGGAAAAATGGGATGCTAGTGAAAGCTCAACCTCCTCTTCCTCTTCCTCCACAGGAGGAACCCAGAGAGGCCTGCCACGTGAACGGTTTATCCTCCTTGCTTTCTGCACACGCTGATAGAGGACATTTCTGGTGCCATCTGTGGGCAGGTCTTGAGCTTCGAGTTCTTCTTTCAGTTCAGATACAGTCATCTTACTTGCAGCCTTGGGCTTCGAAACATTCTGCTCAGGACCCTTTATGATCTTTCTCAACCTCTCCTCCACCCTGACATAATCAGATTCAGAAGCATCCCCAAGAGCCGCAGGACCTTCATTCAGCAAGGTCTTCAAAAGTTTTCGGTGGTGCAACTTCCATTCCTCTAAGCATCTTTGTTTGAAAGAAGTTTCCATAGGATTTGAATAAATAAATCCCTCAGCATCAGGATCTAGGGGAGTCTTTCCTCTGCGAGGAAC
The DNA here is from genome assembly GCA_037672795.1 of Lagerstroemia speciosa. Lineage (NCBI taxonomy): Eukaryota > Viridiplantae > Streptophyta > Magnoliopsida > Myrtales > Lythraceae > Lagerstroemia > Lagerstroemia speciosa. The sequence continues at coordinate 11,083,895 of CM075288.1, read as the reverse complement.
CCAACGCTTGCGCTCACCAGTAAGCCCGCCCTCAGCAATATACCTAGTTTCATGAAAAATCCAAATTAGAACAGCAATATTTGAACACACGGATGACCTAACATTAATAAATAAACCATCGTTTATTTCCTCTCAAAAGAAAAAGTGTTATTTGAGAGCAGCAGTAAAAGTGACTTTTTTTTTTGTCAATATTAAAGTAAATACATCATTAATACAAAAATTACCTAGCAACATAATCAATCTCATAGCCAAGTTCAGCTTCTTCTTGCAGGGGTTCGATCCATGAGCTCACTAATGTGCGATATTTTCTGCTCAAGATCATGGCACGTGGTGGAATTGTTTGGTTGTCCTTAGCCATAGCTTCCAATGCTTCCAATAGTTCAGGAATCCTCCCTAAGTATAAACACGAGTAGGAACACATGGGCAGGTTCAATATATGGATACATGTGCAAAGTAATATAGGCATGTATGCAATCAGAAGATCATGAAGTAATATGCTTAGCATTAGTGCCAAACAACCACCACAAAAGCACCACCACATTCAGCTCAAACCCCTCAAATGCATTCCAATACTGATAATGCTATACAGGCAAAACAGAAAGATTGTTGGATTAATTATTGTAACCCATGTGATGCACCACATTTTCACTTCACCATGAAACAAAACAAAGATTATGCAGCTTTCAGCTACGGACAAATGTAGGTCAAGATAGCAACTTCTTCCAGCAATCATTTTGCACAGCTTACTACCATAGTCTCAATCATATGAAGAGGAGAAATTGACACACAAGTGAATGTCACTGATTCAAATACCTTCTCGACATAAAGCCCTTAGATACAAAGACAGTGGATCCCCAAAGTTTCCTTCGTTATGTAAAACTTTTGTGCCCCCTTCAAAATTTTTAAGGGCGCGGAAATGCCGAATGGCTTCACGTACTACACAGTATTTGGTAAAGCACTCCACCAACAGCCTGTAAAAGGGAACTATGGAAAAGCTGAGATACCAACACAAATCTCAAACTACAGATGGTAATGGAATATTCTTTAAATGGAGATAATAATTGGTGATGGGGATAAAACTTTAAAGTGTTGCTTACGTGTAAGTTTTTACATTAGGCTGTAGCCGTTTGTGATCTTCAACCATCATACCAAGTAACTCGGCAACATCTTGCACTCTGTTCACAACATTAACCAAATACTAAACAAAAAGTATAATCATACAGAAATAACTCAAAATGAAAGTTACTCATTAAAAAAAAAAAAATCTCAAAATGAAAGTTCAACTAATATACAGATATCCAAGATTAACACATAAATATTCGCGATAGTTTTTCCCCCTCCTTTACCACTATAAAGGGAGCAGCTTGATTACTTTTTCTCTTATACGTAAAATTGTAAGGATCTATCTACAGAGTAAGACATCAGAAACATCTCCACACTCTAAAATAGCACAGAATCTGTAACATGTGATTGGATAGCCATTTAAAGATTCAGTAGTCAGGATTGAACGAATTTATCTACTGTAACTATGTTGCTGCAGAATTTTACCTGTCATAAGATTCAGCTCTTGTATATGCTTGAATAACCCAATTATATGTCTCAGTATCCGGTTTCATGAAATCTGTTGTCCAAGAAAATACTGAACATCATAAACAGTAAATTCAGGGAAACAAAATACCCATGTCACAAACGATAACTGCATTTTTCATGGAAAGAATAACTCAAGCTTGAGTGAATAATTAAATTGTGGGAAAGAAACTAAGACCTTCTCCATATTCCATGTTCTCAAATGTTGCAAAAGCTATTTCTGGTATTCCACAAGTAGCCTAACAGAGAGACATGTTGTTAGAAATTGAGAATATTGTATAAATCTGAAAGGGGAAAAAAAGACAAAACCAAGCAAAAACTTTGTCCAATTAATAGGACTTTCAACACGTTAAAATTTCACCACCACCCCACCCAAACAACGTACTCAAGGAAAAATTAGGCAAATCCAACACCCACTCATAAGACAGTGATACCTAACAGACTGCAAACCCCGAACCTTAAATTGGAGGATATAAGCAGAAGAATACAGAAAGGTCTACAATTACCTGTACGCTGAGAAGACAATTGAAATGGAAAGTAGTAGCCATTCGCCCAGCAGCCTCCATTTCATAACAAATTTCCAAGGCATTAGAATGGTCCCCAACTTTACAGTCTTCTTGAATGAGAAGATCATAAAGCTCATCTGTAGCTCTAAGACCGCCCTTCGCACCTTTCAGGAAAACACTGTTTGCATCCTCCAAATGATTGTTTCTCACAAGTTCCTCTGTTCAAATAACACCCACTTGAATGTTTAATCTTTCTCACCACGTAAAGAAAAGGGCACGGACTGAGATGAATTAATACATGGAACGCATTATGTACCAACAAGAACTATCCATGGTTGACGTATATCATAGTTGAATTTCTCCATTGCGGCAAGAATCTCCAATCCTCTATTTGCATACCCTTTAGCACCGAAAAGACGAACCAACGCAACAAATGTCTCATGAAGTGGTCGAAGCCCAGCGCTCAGCTCCCTCCTCAGTGAATGCATCTGAATATCATAAATGAAATGGCAAATCCAATGGTCAAAAGCTAGTGCTCTCCTTGTCCGATTAGCCGCAAAGCCACGACTGCTTAATTTCAAACGATTACAACAAGAAATAGGTATACACCGACTAGAACTTTCATTACCGCTCCTTCAACATCTCCAATTAGGACATTGGACACGACAAGGCCATGAAAAGACCGAGGACCGGGGCTGAGGCCAGCAGCGATCATGTCGTAGATCACCTCCGTCACTCCAGCAACGTCCCGGTCCCTCGCCCGGCTCATCAATTCCTCCATGAAACTGAACCGAAGCGCCTTTTCAGAAGCAGATACAGCTAAAATCCCAGAACTTGAGGGAGAGGAGGCAGAATTTAAGTCATCGCCGGAGCTCCGTTGGTCCTGCTGTTTGCGTCTCCGCCTGGTCTTCTTCTCCGTCGACGGAGACGCGACGGAGGATCGGACAGAGGCATTTCGAACTGGCGGAGGAGAGGCTGGAGGAGAGAAGAGGGGGCGATGAGGGTGGTGAATGAAGAGAGAGTTGAGCATTTGGGAGGTTTTGGATAAGCGAACTCTTTCGGACTGCAAGACCGTTGACAGGGTTTAAGCGCAGAGGGAGCAGATAAGAAGGTGGGAATCACGCTTCTCATGGGGCGCGTCCATGCTGCGGGATTAACTGGGCCTCCTATGTTTTATGGGCTTTTCATTCCCAAATGTTAGTGAGATTACGACTGGGTCAGATTCAACTTAAAACAACTGATACATTGAAGGATTATCATGTCCGAGCCCAACTTTGAACCAAATTTGTTTTGTTTTGTTTTTTTTTTTTTTTTCCGTTTTTAATGATCTTAGAATCCAAAAAGCAATACGTAAATGGCAGGTTTATGCGGCAATTGTAACCAACGAGAGTGGAATTGAGAAATCTTTAGGTGATGAGAAAGCACTAATTAAAATACGATAAATGAATAAATTAGTATTAATCACCTCAGTAATTGTTATAATTAATACTACTCAAAATAATTTGATTAGTTCTTCCTTTACAATGCAGGACCATTTAAGATTTTTTCTAGTGGAATTTTGTCGTGATTAGGATGAGAAGTTTATCAGCATTCAATGATACAAACGTTATTTTGCTTCGAAATATTTGCTCTCTTCTTGACAAAGACCACATATATTACTATAACTTGAAGAAGAATGATGTAATGAGGGTTCGTCTCCCTCAAGAGAGAGACCGTACAATCTCATGAACAGACGGACAAAACCCACGCCTATAACAGGAAAACCACGACAGTCGGCCGACAGCAAGATCTGATCACGAACCGAAACTAATAGTTGATGGATAAATTGGGGACTATGACATCATTATAACTATATATATCTATATATGAGGGTACGTAAATGATAATGTTCCGATCAGGTCCTAGAGTCCAACTCCATGATGGTGCTGAGGTTCATGGGGTGCATGTACTTGGAGTCGCCGGTCAAGATCTGCTGGACGATGATGCGGTTGGCCCTCTCTGACGGGTGGAAAGGGTCCCAAAATGCATAGATGTCTCTGTTAGGGCACAGATTCGAGATCACCGTGCAGAGCCCTATCCCATTATATGGTCCCTGTCCACAGCACGCCACCTTGGACGTCACAAACCCTGCCCACGCATCCATCCACATCAACGACATAGGATTAGGAAGTTCCATGTTTTGACAATGTATCTATAATCTGGAAGTCCACCTATATACATATATATATATATAGGTAGAGGGATAATTGAGTGTGGCATTTAGTATTTCTAACTACCAATGGTCCAATTGATGTATGTACATATAGTCCATTTTCTCGTGTTACCGTACCAAAAGGTTACACTTGCCAAATTAGTAGTCCTATCGGTTGAACTTAGCTTTATTACCATAGGCTCGAGGGTTGTTGATGAAGTCCAAGTTCATCTGCATGGCATTGGCAGCTACGAACACGTCGGACCCGATCTCCCTGTTGAGGCCGTTGATCATTTGTACGAGCTGAGGGTTGAAGAGGCCAGCAGCACGCTGCAGCTCCGCGTCACACTGCCCGTTCCGGCTCCGCTGGGCGAGCTCTGCTGGCACGCACCCCAGGGGTCCAGTGCCTGTCACCAGAACCCTCCTGGCCCCGAGCTCGTAAAGCCTCTGCAATTATATATTTTTATTGCAGTACTATCAATACTAATTCATGCGCAAGGGGGGAAAGTGCTAGCCAGCCTGGTGGTAGCTAGGAAGTTGTTACTATACTATTGCTATGCTGGAAATTAAATGCAGCGATAACTATGAGGTATATGATATAGATATTGATGAACTTCATCTATAATTCAGGGCGGGAATCAGTACCTCGTAACTAAGTGACATCGTACGAGGATTAATTACAGTCAATGGGACCAAAACAACTCTCGGTTTTATTAAAGAAGCAACCTTGTTGAAAAAATAGTTGAAATAACAAATATAAAACTTGGTTGAGTTGGTTAGACTCATTTTCTTTAAAGTAAGACATCGAGTTCGACATTTGTTAATGCAGAAAATTCATTATTCGAGAAAGGTTTACTCCTTAAAAGATGACCAAAAACTCGAACCTACATTTGTCTATTGGATCTTTGGGTGTGTCTATATATATATAGTGTATACATAAGATTTAAAAGTTGAAATAAATTGAGAGACATATACTTTATGCTCTCTCAAGTCTTCGCAAGTCCAGCTTTAATTGGAAAATCAACATATCATGTGCCCCATGTAAATGGCCAAATAAAGCACGTGCATAAAGACCGCTTAGGTATTGCTCGAAGGCTCCATAGACCGATACAGAGATGGAAACGGATATCATTCTGCATAAGCACGAGAGTCAAAGCAAGCTTACCGTTAGGATTTTGCGGTATTCGGAGATGAGATAGACAACATAGTCGGGGAGGGAGAACTGGCGAGACCGAGCCGAGAAGGGGACCAAGTAGTAATTGTTGACGAAGTCGTTGCCACCGAGCGTGATGAGGACCAAGGCCTGGTTCACCAGCCGCTGCATTTGTTGTGGTCCGATGAGAGAGCTAACCCTCTGCTGGTACTGCTGGAAGTACTCGAGTTGCTTGTTGATCCTGATAATGTTTACCTGCAAAAGTCATTTGTTAATGAAACTAACCAAAGGAAGATAAACATCCAATCGTTCTAAGTCTTTGGATGTGAGAAGACATGAACTTACAAACTGAATTCCGGTATCGTTCAGAATCCCGATCCCAGCGGAGGCAAAGTTGGCACCGATCAGTAGCCTCTGACCTGTTAGTTCAGGGCTCAAGTACGGCAATGTGGACTCGGATCCAATTTGCTCACCTGAGAATCGTCAGAAAGATCCTCAATACAATAAGCCCGCCAACTTTATAAAATGATGAAAAAAGGAAAGGGTTATCCGATAGGGGGGAAAACAAGCAGGCTATCATATGTGTGATCGTACTTATAATGTCTGGGATGTTCAGGCCATTGGAGAACCGGCCGGTGGGGCGGTGGGTAGGGTAGTCGATACCGTATGGCGGCGCATCGGCGCGGGCTGTAGTGGCCAGATAGTTGTTGTTCCCATTATCGACCAGAGAATCCCCGAACACAAAGAAAGCCCGAGCAGCCTCGGTTGTGGTAAGAGCTCCGAGGGTGAGAGCTAGGGCCAGGGCCACGCAAGAAATAGCATGAAACTGTGGCCTCTCCATCGGGAAATCGGTTCGAATGACTTCCTTCCGTCGAGTGTTTGATTAGAAAACACCAAATGGAGAGACTGCAGAGGAAGAGGTGAGCCTGCAGAGGGAGAGCCAGGGGGTATTTAAGTAGGAAGGTTATACCCACAGATAATTCAAAATCACTTCTTCTTCCTTTTTTTTTTCAAGTAAAATAATCTCGGAATCACCATGTTAACTGTTGGCTCTATGCCACCACCATTGTGGCTCCACTTGCTCATAGTACAAGTCGTTCAAAACTTTTAATGAAGAAGAGTCGACTCCTCCTATTTTTTTGAGCTATTTGATGGATCAGACTTAAATTTTGATTGTATTCAAAAAAGATCTCAGGTATTGTTCTTTACTGGAAATTAATCCACACAACGAGAGTAGGAATGTGGTAGATGCTAGAGTATTGGACTGTATTAATGGATCCATAGCATGTATGCTAGAATTCATTTGCAATAGCGACCAAGTACAACCAGGGAACACGATAAGCTCCCAGAAGGAGGTGGTTAAGATTCAGAATTCGTAATATTATTATTGTTATTTGTTGAACCTCATCCACTGAGTGTGTAAGACTTCGATCGATTGTAAGAAGAGAAAGTCCGTGAAATCGGGTTGAATTTTGACTATACATCAAATAATTGAAAGTTCCATACCAAATAAGGGCAAACAAAAAGAAAGAAAAAGACCACCTAAGCCCCAGTGTCCTGTAATTAGAAGAGCTAGCTACATCGATCACTAATGGAAATGTTCCTAGATGAGAGACTCGCATGCAGCTGTTTTGTTGGCTGCGTGATCTAGGGAAGCTTAGATCGTCGAAACACTGTTGCTTCCGTCTTGAGCATATTGATGGTGATGGACTGATTCATGTTTATATCTTCAATAAAAGAATTAATGCCCAAAACCAAAAACAAGCAAAGAAGAATTATCATCTTTTTTATATATATAAATAGAAAGCTTACAATCTTATTAGAGGGAAGAGGGTTTATTGCTCCACATGGAATTTCCCAGCATGTCCTGTTCAGCTCAATGTCCTGTCTTTATCTTTTTTTATTTTCTCATTTTTGGTAACCTTTTTCTTTAATTGAATAGGAGAAGATTAGCTACTAGCTAGTGGGTAATCAATTGATCCAATCCCATCCACCACATACATTCACGAAGTTTCATGTGAGAGATCTTCCTACCTTTTCTTTTTTATTTTGATAGGGATTGATCACACACTGACCCTCACAAATCAAAAATGGTTTACATCTTGAAATGACACACCCTCCATAAAAAGTTTGTTAGATGGCTCGTGATTTCTATACTTTTTTAGCTCTACTCATAAATTTTGAAACCATCAGTTTCTTGGTGAGACTTCAAAATTCAAGATCCTAACCCCCCCCCCCCCCCCCCCCCCCCCCCCCCCCCCCCCCCTTCCCGTTAACGCAGATTAACTATAAGTTGACTCTGTGTCTGCAACGAAACACACTGGCTCAAAGATAAAAGGGAAATGTGGGCTTGGGAGCTTAATGAAGCCAACCACTTTTTACAACCCATCATCACTCTTCACTTCCCCCCGCCGACATGGCGAATCAAAATTTTCAGGCTATTAAATTCTATTTTGCCAGGTATTTTTCAGGCCATTAAATTACACTGCAGTAAAGTGCCGGTGTAATTCCCCTTCAATGGAGTTCAATAATGACGAATCGATAATTTTAGACGCGGAGTAGCAAGCTCGTCCCCACCACATTAAATTCTGTTTTTCCTTTTGCCTCCTCCTTTCTTTCCTCGTTCATGTTTTCTTTCCTCTTTCAAATTATGATAACTGTAAAATTTTCATAATTTTTAACAATTTGTCTCACACGTCTTAAGATCTGAGCGGATATTTATATAACAAAGTCTTTATGTAATACCCTCCGAATATTTAGTCGGGTTGGCAAGATAGAAGACTTCGAGTTCTAATATTATGAACTGATACATCTTAGGGGCCGAATCAGCTCAAACTTAGTGGGCCGATAAGATATTTAAAGCCTTTGTTGGGCCTATTTCAGTATTGGAAACATCGGGCCTCACGACGGGGACTAATATTTTGAAACCCAGGCCCATCAAGAGTTCAGGGAAGCCCAAAGTGCGAAGCCTGTCGATGGCCCTAGGATAACTTAAAATTTGAACCAAATTTTATGGGCAACAAAACGTAACAAGCCCAATCTTTGGGGGTATCCATGCAAAAAAACTTAACATACACCTGAACCGAACGAGATTAGATTAACACGAGGGAACACTATCCACCCGTTGTGGATATTGTGCCGACGTGGCGTCACCCGGTTGGTCCACGCCGATCCCCAGCCTCCCGGCCAATTGGAACAGACAATCCTGCCCCAGCAGATCGAAAAAGATTTCATCTGCTTCACAGACTTTTAATAGTTTTGTGAACTAAAACAGGTTTGCCGTGAAAATCTGAAGCACCAAAGGCTTGGAAATTCAATGGCTTCCTTAAACATGGCATCCGCAGCTTCAAGCTTTCTGATGAGTTCAAGCATTGGGTCCACGGCCGCCAGTTCTTCCTCTAGGAGCGTGGTCTTCTTCCCCCGGGAGAACAACTCTCGGTCGGGGAGGCTCGTTGTCCGTGCCGCCGAGGAGGGTGCGCCCCCACCTCCTGCCGCCGCCACCACCACTGCCGAGGGAGAGAAGCCGAAGGCCGCTCCCAAGCCCCCTCCAATCGGGCCCAAGAGGGGTACCAAGGTATGCAGTCCCCTACTCTATTATTATTCATGTATGTCAGTGTTTCGTAGCTTTGATACGATATACATAGCTATTATGTAAGGACTGCCCATTTGTGCTGCACCAATTTTAGCTTATTAGCATAGAAAAGTTTGATCTGTTCTAAAAAGAAGATGGTCATATATACAGAGAGAGCACTGCAATTGAGTTTGACACGGGAATTCAATGTTGTAACTTGTGTATAGGTGAAGATCCTCAGGAAAGAGTCATACTGGTACAAGGATGTTGGTTCTGTCGTGACCGTTGATCAGGTATCGTCATTTTCTTGTACATTCTGGGTGTTACACTAATCATTGTGACAATGTGCAGTAATACTAACCTATGTAATGTTGGATGTTCACTTGTGAATTTACTCGAATTGATTAGCAAGAATCCTTCAACCGAATATATAGGTTACATATTTCTACAATTTTTCATGACTGTGATTTTAATTAAAACGGGCATGCAGGACCCGAAGACAAGGTACCCAGTAGTGGTGAGATTCAACAAGGTGAACTACGCCAATGTGTCGACCAACAACTATGCCTTGGACGAGATCGAGGAGCTTTAAGTGAGAGACCATAGGGTGTGGTGTAATTTAATTGCCCATAATCCTTACTCACAAGGATTTGTAAGATACTTCCCGCTTAGTGTGTAATCTCTTCTCCGATCAATCCCTTCTCTCTCTTTTGTTCATATTCGTGATTATCTTATTTTCCTTTTTTTGTCTGTCAAGAGTTATCGGCTTCAGTTTATTATCGGTGGCCTTGTAGCTAGAAGCATGTTATAGGGCACAACCAGGACAAAAATGTTATAGGGCACAACCAGGACGTCATAAAGGAAATCCTGCACAGATTCCTTTGCAAGAAGGGGAGAGACAATCAACCAATTTTATATCAAGTCTGCATTCATATGATATTTGAAAATGAAATAGATTATTATTAATCGATGTTTGAACTAGATCCACCCGGTATAGGATAAAACGGTATCTTATTACATGTGGATTGTTTCATAAAAGACAATTAACATTTGAAACTCTCAATATTGAGAAAGTATTTGATGAAATGATGTAACAACATCACAATACTTAAATAGTAATATTGGTAAATAAAAATCAACTGTTCTTATGATTACTTTTCAATTTTTAGATTTTATTTTTTAAAAAAAAAGACTTCTAAAATTACTCTATCTTATTGGTTGATATTGACAATGTGAGACAAAGATACCTCTCCCACAAGGTTGGGTCCTATATAGGACTGGGGCATAGAATACAATTCATGAAGCTTACGAAAAGGCTTCTAATGGTTATGCATTGTCAAGCCATTCATGCTTCCGTACTATCATTTGAAGAATAAATCCCACATCAAAATGCAATTCGATTGTTATGTTTCGTTTGGGGCAAGAGGGGATGCCATTGCAAGCTGTTGGAAGAAGATCAGAACAGGCTAATGGAGGGCTTTAATGCTTCGACGACGAAGATCACAGGATATCGCCACAGTCGACGAGATCCATTCTCAATCAAATCCTAATGCACCCTTAACACCGTTCATTGCGAATGGATCGGTTTCAAAGCCAAGATACGTACCTTTATTTTAGTGTTAGCTACTAGCAGCACCAAAATGATCGGTTGCCACAATGAAGAGATTTTCTCTTCGAGCATTTTGACCGAATCATCGCACATCGTCGCCTGCTTTGGCATCACCCGTCAGAGCGTTAAAGAATTCCCATGCGTCTACGGAATTTATACTCTTCTTTGGCTGAATATGTTCTCTTTCGGCGGAAGAGTTGTCCAAACTTGTGGAGGAGGATTTGATATGCTCTATTCCAGATAGGTCCGATTACCAATATGTAATTTATAAGTTGTCTGGCCACAAACCTAAAAGTTTCGGTAGTAATCGATCCTCTAATATTTCTCGGGATTTTCTTTCTATTTATCTGATATAGGATTCTACTCGACATATGTGCCGATACAACCTACATGCAGCATGGACAGAAGAAGTGTGGGGGCAGATATAAGTTGTTGGCTGGGAATAAATTATTCTGTGACTGATCACTGATCCATACGCTTCACTGGCAAAGGAGCAACGTGATGGGATCTTAAATGCAATGATAAAATATACAAATATTATGGTAATGAATTTGCATGGACCTTATCACAAGCCCAACTTGCCGGACAACTCCCCTCACACAGACACATCCATCTTTATCGAGACATAGATATACATATCCTTTATTGAGAACTAATGCTGAAAAAGACTGCTAACGAAAGCTAATCATGGATGAGAAAGAGTATTTGGTATGGTTGACATAGCTCTCGACTTGAATATGAGAGGTTCGGGGTTTAATTCTTATCGATGAGTTTATCTGAGTTTTTTATTCTTTTTTTTTTGTCGCTTATTTCTTTTCTTTTCTTTTTTTTGATTAGTAAGTGTTGCTCTTTATATAATGAAAAGGTTTATGTACAAGTACTGGGCTGGAGGAGAGAGTACATGCACCTATAAGTACAATTCAGCCCACAGACCAGTCTAAAACAAAAGCTCAAGAAAGAAGAAATAAGATTACATATTAGTGGGATCGCTTGCTTAGATTCGGATACCCCATCTCGCCAAAATCTTCCTCTGGTAATCATTTGTGACTTTCCTCCTAAGGATTTCAAGTCCCAGTAACCTTTCTCGAGCAGACCTTTCAATTGCGCCCCAGACTCTTTCAAAGGATGGACGGTCTTGACAGAATATCGCTTTGTTCCTCTCCTTCCAGACAAAGTATATGTGTGCATGCCACAGTAGTTTCATTAAGATTTTCTCAATTGCCTTTCCTCTGAGATGGTTAGTAGCCCATGCTAGCTCCGAGTTCCAGTCCCAAACAGGACAAGATAGACCCATTTTCTGCAAGATTCTCTCCCATATAGACTTACTAAATGAGCAAGAGAAGAAAATATGCTCGCGACTTTCATTCTCACAGGAGCATAACTTGCACATTGAGCCGACATTGACATTCCACTTCTTGATGCGGTCTAGCGTGGCCAATCTATTGTTCACAGCAAGCCAACTGATGAAACAATGTTTGGGGATGCTGGGGGAGAACCACACTAGCTTGCTCCAAGAAACTTTAGCTCTTCGTTGTCTTAATGCATCCCAGGCATTCCTAACTTTAAAGATTCCATTGCTGCTGGGGAGCCACCAAAGTCTGTCTTGATTGTCTGGGCTTAACTGTGTATTTAGGATCAGCCTTTGGATGACTTGTCTGTGTTCGTCTCGGTAACTACGAGCCATCCAGCTAGTATTGCAGCAAACTTCAGCAAGCTAGTGTGGTTCCTTCTAAGTAATAGACATTTTTGTAACCGGAAAAAGAAAGGGAAAAAAAAAAAAAGCTAATCACGGTTCTATATATAGTTGGCGAAAGGAGAATTTCTTTTTCGTATTATCAAACTGGGAATGAATGGGGACGTATTTGGAGAACATTAGGAATGAGCCTTTCAGCTAATATGCTCGTGTGGAATGCGACAGGGGTATGGAATAGAATGGACATCGAAAGAGAAGGCAGGAGTGCCAATCACTTCTTTAAATTACGGTCCAGGAAAGAAAAATACTGTTTAGATCAACTGATCTGAAAGTCCTTAATTGAATCTCACCTATGAGGCTTATCATATATCACTTAAACAGTAATTATCAATTATGATAATAACATTAATATTTTCTCAACATCATCACACTATTATAGAACCATTTATGGATTTTTTTTTCTCCATTACACCTGCCAAGAAAAGAAAAATCTCACGGAACGAACGACAGCGGACCACGTAAGGCTCATGATCATACATTGGACGGTGAGTGTTGAGCATCGTCACCAGGGCTCGAGCTCGTGGGCTCCACCTTCCTCATCATCATCAACCCCGGCTTCAACGACGGATCATCCTCATCAGTGTAAGCGTAGGCGAACCCACCGTGCCTGGTCAAGTCCATCCCCTGCATCTCATCCTCGCCGGAGATCCTCAACAGCTTCAACTTATGCAGCCCATAGAAGAGCGGGCCCATCGTCGCCGTCACCCACCCCGAAATCACAAGGATCTGTATGATCTGAGCAGCCAGAAGCTTCCCTCCGCCGCCCATGAAGAGCCCGTGCGGCCGGCCCTGGCCGCCGTACACCTCATCCACGTAGGCCCCCCTGGCAAACAACCCGGTGAACAGCAGCCCCCATGCTCCGCAACCTCCGTGCAGCTGGGCCGCCTCGAGTGGGTCGTCATACTTGAACTTCTCGGCAAGCTTGTTGCACCCAATGAGGACCCAGGCGGCCACGAAACCGCACACAATCGCAGCCCACGGCTCTACAACCGAGCATCCGGACGTGATGGCTGCGAATCCTCCCAGGAGGCCATTGCAGACGTCGGTCACGTTCCAGTGGCCCACTAGAAGCCGCTTGCTGAACAGGGTGGTCAGCGCTGCCGTGCAGCCCGCTAGCGTGGTTGTCACTGCTGTCCTCCCGATCGCACTCCACTGACCGTAGTATTCTCCGCTTGTGCCATAAGCCTTCAGTATAGTAAGGAACGAACCCGGATTAAATCCATACCATCCGAACCACAGCAGGAAAGTGCCTAGGACCACGAGGGATGCACTATGGCCACGCAGAACCACGGATCGACCAGCCCGATCAAACCGTCCCATGCGTGGACCTTCGACCAAAGCCCCCCAGAGGCCCGCGATCCCGCCCACCATGTGGACGACGCCTGAGCCTGCAAAGTCGATGGCACCTGAACCAAAGAGTAGTCGACCGCTGGTCCTGGATGGGCTGGCCCAGCCATCGCCTGACCAGAACCAATGGGAGACAATAGGATAAACGAATCCGGTCAGGAAGGAAGAGTATATAAGGTAGGCGACAAACTGAGTCCGCTCAGCGATGGAGCCGCTGGTGATTCCAGCAGCAGCAATCGCAAAGGCCCACTGGTATAGGAAGAAGCTGTAGTCGGCTCCAGGTGACGGGAACTCCTTCAGGCCGAAGAAGTGCTTCCCGATGAATCCGTTGGAAGGGGAGCCGAAGGCAAACGCATATCCGAAGAGGTAGTATGAGAGGCCACCAGCGGCTGCGTCAAGAACGTTGGTGAGCATGATGTTCATGGTGTTCTTGGCCCGGACGGACCCGGCACACAGCATGGCGAACCCGAGCTGCATGGCAAACACGAGGTACGCTGAGAAGAGGAGGTAGGTATTGTCCACGGCGTGGCCAGTGTCAATGAAACTGTCGGAAATGGTGCTGAAGCGGGAGCAGAGGAAGTCCGCTGCAGCCGTGGCATTGGCAGTGCCACCCAGAAGCGGAGCCAGGTCGGTGGCCCTGCAGGTAATCGGACCGGTAGAGGCCATTGTATGTGGAATGGAGGGGGAATTAGTTTAGTACTATGGATTGTAAAGAGGGAAAGGCGGATGAATGGAAATTAATGTTCCGTCTCTATCCGTTTATATAATTGATGAGGAAGAGTGAGACAAGAACAGAGTGGATTTTTCTCATCCCTATTTGTGTTTTTTTTTTTAATTATGATCCCTCTAAAACAAAAGCAACTGATGAAAAGAAAAACCTCTGGAAAAAAAAAAAAAACAAAGGTACGACCGAGGATCAGCTCTCTGTAATATTGTTTTAAATAATGACAGGCTTATGATAAATAACATGACAAAGTGATTATACGATAGATTTCTCTATTGAGTTAGTGATGTATGCAGGCAGCTAAAATTGAAAAAAGAAAAAGGGTTATCGAATTTCCTTCCACCGGACAAAATTAATCAATTAAAATGTATTGGATCTTGCAATTATTCCACCAAAGGTAATAGGGCATCTTGTTTGGGAAACATGGTTTTGCTTGTCTTAGTTGTGTGATTTCATTCTGAGAACCTAAACTCATGTTTAGGTATGTGTGCGAGTTAAGACGAAGATGCAATGCTATTGTTAACGATTTGATATTGTCGATCGTGACAGCGACATCGGGACAATTTAATTGTTTGTGTCGCCATCCGCTTAGAAGTGTAGATGTCCCATAAATATACCCCATCTTGTTGGTTGAATTAATGGTGTCCAGTATAGAGTAGTCATTGAACTGGAAATGTGCCCAAAAAAAAAACAAAAAACCAATAAACTTGTTAGAGTTAGAAAAAAATAATGTTAATGGTTATTAATTTTGATTTACTTATTTTTAACAATTAAGATTATTGAAGAATTATTCCAAAAGTCATGGACGCATGACTTGAGTGTTTAACGTGCCACAACATGGTGATTACTCACGAGTAATAAGATAGGATCGATCAACAATTCCTCGAAAATAAAGTCCTCTAAATGTAAATTTTGTCTTTGATATTCACAAATTTAGTAAGTTATATATGTTTAATTTATATTGGAGTTGGATAAATATATTAAGGAATATAACTCTTTTAAGTATAATTTTTTTATTTATTTATGAGATTCAAATTAATAAAGATTTTAATTAAGAGAAAAAAGAATTCGAATTATTTTAACAAACATCGATGTTCTAAAGGTAAACTTTAATTTAAAAAAAAAGTTTAAATTCTCCTTATTCAGCTAGGAAGTTTCAATAAATATAAGAATCTAGATCATTGATTATTAGATTTCATCTTTGAAGACACTGTTAATAATTAAAGAAAACCTTACTAATATTATCAGAAATTAATTTAAATAATAATATGTTTATTTTTCTTAAGTAAAAGTTTCGGATTCAAGTTTTATGAATTGATAAAAATTATATTAAATGAATTTTTTCCCTCAATAAATCGATTTAATTTGAATTAAATTAGTCAATAGTTTAAAAATTTTTAAGCATAAGCGGTGCCAAAAAAAAAAAAAGAAGAAGAAAACCTTGAATTTTGCAAGTTGGCTATGCTTTCTTCAATTTTCTGTCTTCCTACGCTCGGAGTGACGTAATTGACGTAAAAGTTCCTCTACTTTTAATAGTAATACTTAAAAGATTTTTTTCAATAAAATGACTGTAATACCCTCCGTCGCCATTTCATTAAAATAAATAAAAACGATGGTGTGTCATGGGTTGGAAGGGCAATAAATATTGTACATCTACATTTCAAAAGTCAAACGTTATTAGATGTTGAGATAATCAAACAAGTGAATTGTTAAATAAAGATTTGATACGGTTGATATTACATATAATATAGGATTAAGCGGTGAGGTTATGATTTAAATCTTTTTTAATGAATTTCTTTATATTTTCTTCTAAACTCACAGATATATTTTTTAAATAAAAAAAAAAGGTGAGAAAGAAGGATTAGTCCAATAACATTACCCTCAACTTATGACCTATATTGTAAGACTTTTGATGCCACTTCAGGCCATCTTTTTTTTATTCATTTTAAGTCTATATTTTTTCTCTTATACACAGAAAAAATGACGTCATGTATTCTAACTATTATTTTCTTGGTAATATGAACTTTTATTAAAATATGTTGATAATAAATACAACATATATATTATTTCATTATTCCTTCTTTCGTTTATTCCTTTTAGGCTGGTACATTTATTCTATACACCCAAAGAAAAGACAATTGTATTCTAACTATTATTTTCTTGGTAGTATGAACTTTTTATTGAAATATGTTAATCAAATGTTCAAATGTTAAAAAAAAAAAAAAAGGAGAAGGATACGGAGAATCTTCGATCCTTGCCTCTCAGAGAGATAATAAGAGCATATGCGTGAAAATAGACCGCTCCGCATGCGTAACAATTAATCTTCATTTTCATCGGTTACTGAATTTATAAGGTGATAAAAATAAGATAAGAATAAAGGAATACACAAAATTTTACGAACGAGAATTAAATCTGTAGCCTCTAGATCTTATACTATTAATCTCCTTTTTAATGGTAAAGTAACTTTTACATATATATAGCCTATCGAAGAGATTTACTCTTTCTCCTTTGTTTACATTTTTTGTTTTATTTCAATAAAAAAATGAGTATCATCCCAAAACTTCTAGAATTTGACGAATAATTGAAATTAGAACAAAATTTATTTTCTTTTTTGTTCAACAAAATCGATCGTAAATGCTCTGTGAGTGAATATAGTAGGATTGTAATTCTGGCAATAATACATTAAGTATAGACTAATGGTGAATAGTGGCTGTCTCTCTAATTGTCATTAAGTCGACGAAAGAATTAATTAATAAGCAATTAGCTACTGACATAATTAGATTCCTCCAGACCATTCGTTAGCTCCCTTGTTTAAAACTAGCAATTAGGGTTTTGAAATTTAATAATCAGAGGGAGTTGAAAATTGAGGTTCAAGTTGCTTAAGCCCGAAGCCGCATGCTGTGATGACCTCACTGAATGTCGAAGTTTGAAAGATAAATTAATAAGTTAAATGCTATATTACGAGGCAGATTAATTAGCAAATATTAAGAAACATGGAATCTGACATATTCATGTTCTCCAGAGAGAAAATTTGCATTAATAAAATTCCAAGTGTTAGATTAATTAATGGTTGGGGTGTGTGTGTGTGTAAGAGAAGTGGAATCTGCCAAATTAATGTTGGAATCACACGGATCAGAGATTCTAATGCTGTAGAAGCCAAAGGCGGAATAATTTATCAATTGTAACTTAATCATGCGTGATATTTTATTAAGTCGATGGAGAACGAAATTTCGGAATAGAAAATGTACCAAAGGTCAAGAACATGCTTTACAGCACGACTTTTCGAGAATGCTTCAGTCATTTAAGCTGCCAACAGGTCTAATACTAATATAATTAGTAATATAATCTGTATTAGGTTTCTTGTTTTTTTTTTGGGAGGGAACTAAATCCAAACTTATTAACTCGTCGAATCTATGGACATTTTCAAACATTGTACTAGAGGTTACAAGAGACAGCAAGGCCATGCCTCCTAAGATGTCGACAGCCCATACCCCCCACCCAACTCTATAGATAACGCAAGAGAGAGAGAACTTAGACTTCGCGGATGGAGAGGGATTCAAACCCCCGCTATTCCTTCTGCCGTCTACAGGTCCTCAAGGCGCATGGCTTTGCCTTGCCATTCAACCTCTCTTCCCGTGTGACTAGGAATGCTCAGTGACAACCTCTCATCAGTATTGCCGTTGTTTTTTAAGATAAATGAATTCGGCCCCGATCAGTGCAATGGGATGTGTATCTATGTCTGATCAAGATTTAAGATTTTCTACCTTTGTTAGACTCGGGCATGTATATGTGTTAGAGGGGAAGAGATATTGTTTAGTATTGGAGGAGCTCAGAATATTCACACGCTATGCCATGCCCTTTTTCACCAGCTGCTAATTCCCTATATCTGACAAAACGATGATCTCAGGTGAAGTTCAACCATTTGAATGGATTGAATTTTCTTCCATGACATAAGACAGTGTTAGGGAGTGTACACAGTGCTGTTAACCAGGCGCCACTCACTAAATATGCGTTCATCCATGCAAGACAAATGTGATGTTGGCATGTTAGGGTTCAAGCCATTGAGATTACATGACAAATATGAAGTATTACTCGAGTCAGAAAAGATTGTTCGTTATCGACATGGATTATTTAAGATGATTCACTATCTCTACTATACAAATAAGATCTCAAGTTTGAATGTCATAAATAAATAAAATTTATAACCACAAGAATATTACTTCTTAGTGGATCGGTTGTCTCGAATCCAAAATGGTGACGCATGATTAGATTCCACCTAAAAAATTTATCGGAAAATATGGGTACCAATGATATATTATCAATATCAGATTATAATCAAATTATATATATATGTATATATATCTGTCCATCACAGATAACTGCTGCAGGGATCAAATCGAATGACGCACACTGTATTATGGAGATCTTGTTGTTGGTTCTATAGTCAGTAAGCAAATGATCGAGGGAGTGCCACGTTGCTAGCAAAATTAAAAAAAAAAAACAAAAAATGGGTGTACCAGAACTCAGTGAAGGTTGAAACCCCATGCGGGCCTGGAGATTTTCGTATTGTTCTGCATCTATCAACCCGACCAAAAAGTCAAGCAAGTTGAACTTCGGCTCTCTTAACAAGACGTTTGCCTACCAATCAGCTCTCCAAGGAATTAGCATCAATAGCTAGCAGTCGGGTCAAGTTGAGGACCGAGTCAGCTTCGATGCAAACTGACATGACTACTGATTCAGGCACCGCATTAACTACTACTTCGTTGAAAAGATCGAAGATCCATCTGTACTCAAAACAGATCCTGAATGTCTCAGTAAATGGGTATCAATAGCAGGTTGTTTGTGGTAACGGTGAGCTACAAATTAGGTCAGCTCCCAACTTTTGCAACCTTCCTCTGCTCCACTTGTCCAGTCAACGGGCACTGCATCTCTGTCCAACTTATAGGAATCATGGTTGCACCTGAGACAAACATAGAAAAGGATCAAGACAGAGTTAGCTCTGGGTGCCATCATCCACACCGTAAGAGTTCATTGAGCTGATACTCAATGAAGCTTGACTCCCACAGACGAATTGATTCCACTGGCATTAGCAGGTGGCTGATATAACTGACCACAGCAGTAACTCCAGGATCTCTATGTTACTGTGGCAACTACTACGAGAAAAAGTCGGTAGGCAAACATGATACCTGCTGCGCTGTCTGCCGATACAACACCAAGTTCATTCTTTGCAGTTGACAAATAATAAGCCCGTGCATCTCCAAGAGACAGCTAAAAACATACTGTTATGGACAAAACAAGATGTTGAAGTTATAATTCTAAGAGTTCTTTGGAATTGAGGGTCAGAAGGGATCTGAATCAATGATTTCAGAAAAGGCCGTCGGGCTGTTTCAACTAAACACCTAAATGTCAGCGAAGGATACAACAAGAGCTCGGACTGTATCACCAGGCCGGAAAGACAAGTGCATGTCTACTTTGTCAATCTCAGTTGCTCTAACGTCCTGTTGCCTGTCAACACAGACATACACTTTTAGGTCATTCATATGAGTATAAAATACAAATGACGTGGAACGTAGCTTTAGCTACAAGGGTTTAAAGGGGTTATTGATAAAGGAGATCGATGAATGAAAAACATCAGACCTAATAGTTCCTGTAAATTTTTCTCGCACAGACTTGGAACCTACGCACATTATATCAACAGAGGCCATTTTAGTCATAACCTTGGTTACCTAAATAAACACCAAGAAAACAGTATTAAGGAGGGAAACCCAAAAGGATTATAAGAAGCGGAAAACAGAATATCCTTCTACATCAAAGCAAAACTTTAAGCTGGAGAAAATGGACCACTTACTCTTGCAATAACAATAGATCCAGGTTCAGGAACGGCACCATGAGCCTTCAGACCGATCACTTCCGTGGTGGGTCTCTGAAAAGAACAGCTACCCAAATGACTAATGCCTAAAATAAAAAGGTGCCATATAATATACAGGATATCTATTTCAATTCCACGTCATGCTCGTGTCTGATGGTCTTTGAGAGACTATCTGATGACGACTTTGCCACTAAACTTCTGAGACATAACAAAGTTCTCCCTTGTTCGGTGTGAGCACGATGAAGATGCCCCATTTTCTTTTGCTCTTCAAGACCGGGGAACTCAATAACCCCATTTGGCTCCTTATACGATTAATTCCGAGTTTGCAATCAATAATAATGTGCTCGGCTTTATAACTCTGATTTTCAAGAACAAGATGCCCCCCGAAAAATTTATTATTTCTACCCCTTCCTACCATATGTCCAGTCACAATAATTACTGGAAGCAGCCATACTGAGCTCAAGTGGAAAATTTAGATGCACTAACCTCGAGTTTCTAGACATAGAAAAGAACCAAATCATTAAATATAAAACGAACAAATGTTCCCTTCAAGCACATTCCAGCGGACAAAGAGCAGATTTTCACCGATACCCAATAACCCATAAACTCAAAGTCGCCCAAAAATCAAAACTTCACCCCATGCCCATCACTTTATTGCAACATCTGAGCAAAGAATACATCAAAACACCATTACATCCCCTCTACAGCCAACAACTCACGCATGGAGTTAGCAAATTTACCTGGTCAGGGGACTCGGCCGACGGGTATACAGTGCGGGCCTGACCGGTGAGGGAGGCGTAGACGAGGCCGTTGTGCACATATGCACCCTTGCCTGCTCTGAGATCAGTCACTCTTCCCAGTACATCCCCTGGGGTCACCAGCTCCTGTTCCTTCTCTTCAACCACCATATTTTGCTTGCTCTCTCAGAATCCCTCAGCTTCGGTCGAGGGGAAGACCAAGTGGCGGCAGCAGATGAAAATAAAGGCCGGTTCTTGAATTTGCATCGTGGGTAGGACTCTTGGGCCGCAACGCTGCTAAGTCGAACCCAAGGCCCATAAAGACGGCCCCGCCCATCAGGAGAAAACTACGCGGCAAGGATCCTTTTTGGTCCCTGTATGTTTTTTCCTTTTGATATAGTCCCCTTTATCTTTTCTAACTCTAGTTTAGTTTAATAAATCTAAACTAACTTATATTCAAGTCAACTCAATCCAACAGGTGATATAAACTTCCGGATCATGTATATTTCCTTCATAAAAAGTTGTAATTCTCTCTAACAACACGAAAACTTATTGGATGAGTATTATTCACTAACAACACTCGGTTATAATTAATTTAAGTAAAAAAAAAAAATTCTTATCCTATCATGATATCCCATATAAATCGATTCTGATGGGATCATGACAGTGAATTAGTTAACCCTCCAAGAGTTGTGAGGATAATTTCCCGCTCTCTTGCAATCGTATTTTTGTTATTAAAACATTAAAAACTTCAGTATTTTAGCTAACATTGACCAAGAGAGCGTTGACCTGAACACTGGCTCGATAGGTAGGTTCAGCCATGAATTTGCCTCTTCTCCCTCAATATTCGCGAAAGAATCGTTCAGCTTGTTACTTGCCAAATCAATCAAATACGAAAAAAGGGCAATCGCTTGAAGAAAAACTCGGATCAAACTTAGATCTGAGCATTAAATTTCCACTGTAGAATGTGCTCTCCATACTGAGAATCGTTAGAATGACGGGAAGCTCCATTATTTCCTTCACGAACTTCCGAAAACCTCCTAATCTTAAGCTCTTCTGCACGTTCCTCTTCATCTCAAGCATCCCATTTTCGGCCGGTGAGATCAAGGACATCCGAATC
This sequence comes from Lagerstroemia speciosa, assembly GCA_037672795.1. Classification (NCBI taxonomy): domain Eukaryota; kingdom Viridiplantae; phylum Streptophyta; class Magnoliopsida; order Myrtales; family Lythraceae; genus Lagerstroemia; species Lagerstroemia speciosa. Next base: position 11,061,728 of record CM075288.1, on the reverse strand, counting down.
GCGGACGACCCGCGGCCCATAATCCTGTTCGAGAGGTTTGGGTTCGGGCGAGATGGCCGGGTCACCGTGTACGTAGAGAACGTCTCCTACAAATCGAACCGCCAGCATCCCGACTCCCCTCTCGATCCATCTCGAATGGGATTCTTCCTAGTGAAAGACAGACTGTTACCCGAGATTCTTAACAGTCTCAAGCACGTGGATCATTTCTGCGCCCTATCGAGCAACTACGTGAAGCCTATTTTCCGGTTCAGCGACCTCGACATCGGCTCGACCTACAACGGCACAGTCGTCATCTCCGATCCAGATGAATACAATCTTGTTTTTGGGAATTGCCTCCCGGAGTATAAAGTGTCCATGACCGTCCACACGGAGATGTACAATTTGCACTACGGTGTTAAAAATTTCCTCCCGGCAGGGCAAACCCGGCTGCCTATGATGTATTTCTTAATCTTCGTTACGTACTGTGGATTATTCATCACGTGGGTATTTATATGTCTCCACAAGAGATCGGTAGTAGAGAACATTCACTTGCTGATGGGCGCTCTGCTAATGTTCAAGGCATTGAAATCGCTGTGTGCATCCGAGGATCGAGCTTACATAGCAAGGACCGGAACTCCCCACGGATGGGACATAGCATTCTACGTGTTCAGTTTCTTCAAGGGCACGATGCTATTCATCGTGATAGCCCTGATAGGCACGGGATGGTCGGTCCTCAGGCCATTCCTCCAGGATCGAGAGAAGAAGGTCCTAATGACTATAATACCCTTACAAGTCCTAGAGAATGTGGCCTACGTTGTCGTGGATGAGGCTGGCCCTGCCATAAGGAACCCAGCATGGTGGAACTTTGTCTTCCTGGTCATTGACCTCGTATGCTGCTTCACAGTTATCTTCCCGGTTGTTTGGTCAATAAGAGCCCTCAGGGAGTCGGTCGGCGGGTCAGGAGGGGATAGGAAGGCGACCCAGAGTCTGGAGAAGCTCACCCTATTTAAGGAGTTCTACATGGTGGTTGTTGGATACCTGTACTTCACCAGGGTTGTGGTCTTGGCACTGGGATCATTGCTGGGTTATAGGTTTGAATGGGTGGTGGCTTTGATTGCCGAGAGTGCAAGCTTGGGATTCTATGGCTTCGTTTTCTGGAACTTTCAGCCGGTCGAGAAGAATCCTTACTTGATGATCGGTGGTGAAGCTGATGACGATATGATTGAGATTTCCCGAATCTACACACTAGATGACGAATATAATGATGAAGATGAAGAAGAAGAAGATGATGATGATGAATGTTAGAGATCCCTATTTTAAACCCTGAGCTGGTTTTGGAACCTGCTGTACATAAAATGTAGGTGATGTTCCCCTTTTTTTTTAATGTTGTTATTTTTCTCTTTGATTTTTGATCTTTCTCATTTCATCTGTACTTTTGTCCTTGCATTTTGGTCTTGTTACATGCTTGTCCTGGTTGATACGATGTTATCGTAGAAAATTTTGTTTTGTTTGTGTTGTCTTAGCTATTCACATCATAGAACCTAATCAAAGCCCAAAGAAACGGAACGTAAATTAAAATCGTAAGGTCCTTGAAAGCATTTTCCTTTGATTATGCTTAGAAGTCTATCTTTTTTTTTAGAAACATTATTAATCCAATTAAGAAAAGAAATCTCGACTTGTATCCAATGGGATGATTTACATCAACATATACAATGCTTATCTTCTGCCCATTATCACTTATCAGGACTAGTCTCTCTCTCTCTCTCTTTTTTGGTGGGAAGAACCGGTCTAAATTAGAACGACACTAAAAGGAAATAAGATATATGTATCCGCCATAACTATATAAGGAGATTGAATCATAAAAATCAAATCGGATCAAATTCTAGTCAATAATTCCAATGATATTTTTTAAGATCTATCACAAGATACAGGTGGAAAAATAATTTTATATTTTCATAAATAATTTTTTGGTAAACTGTGAAAGAAAACTCAATAAAAAATTAATCGACTCTTAGTAGGAGCAAGAAATAGACGAATTGGCAAGACTACCCTCTTAGTCTCCCGCCCACAATCTGTTATATCTCGTTAGAACTTAAAAAGAGTGTTAGTTTTTCAGGTCAGTGGATAAACCTTTTCTTCTCCATTACATTCTTCAGTTTCCCGTCTCTCTCTCACTAATTAATTATTATTAATCTTATATTGCAATCCGTTAATAATTAATTAATGAATTACGGCTAACTAAGTATTTAATTACTATAAATATGAGCGCTCACCACTTCCAAACCCGATCAAATTCCGCGCATTCTCTCTGTGTCACTCTCTCTATCTCCCCCTACCTCCTTCTGGGACGATCCCTCACGGCTCTGGAGACGTGAATCTCCATTGAAGATTAGAGCAATGGCGACCACATCGTCTCCTCGAGAAGCTTCTGCTACTCCAATGCTCAGTAGCAGCAGCATAGACAGCAGCTTCGCTGGCCAGTACTGGCGCGCATCTCAGGATGAAGCAGAGTTCGCTCTCTTGTCTTCCTTGGCGCTCTGTTTGGCCGCTGGAAATCTCAACGTTGAAACCTTCGAGCGTTTCGTCTCCCAGGACAATCATATACTCAAGACCTTCTCCAGCCTGTAAGCCTCTTGCGTGACTCGTTCGCTGATAGACGTGTAAATAGATTTGTTCAATTTCCTTCTTTATTTTCCCTGAAGATTGCTCATGTTTTGATTCATCTAAATGATCCGATCAGTATTGCTACTGTAAGTCTATGTACTTAGTGTTGAGAACTACCGATTACTGGTTCAGTTAATCTGGAAGATAATGTATATGTCGGTTTTCCTGCTGAGAAATTTCAGGGGTAATCTATCGTTGTCTGCTTTTTAGTTTTATGTGAAACTAGAAATGGATCAGTTATGATGTTTGATTTTTCTTTTCTTGATCGATTGTACTTATTAGGCTTCAGTCAGCTGCAGAATATGCAGACGATGATGATTCAAGAATTTCCATCTCTAAGTTGAGAATGGATATTGAAAAAATATCAGTAAAGCGCAAGTCATTTTTGAAGGTAAGTGGGGATTTATTTCTGTTGCAGGATGATTTATTTGTCTACGTTTATGACCTTTTTTCTCCCCCATTTTTCTGTTTATGTTGAATGGGACTTAATAAATTACTCCTGAAAAGGGTTCAGTCGCACGTTAAGATGAGCTCCAGTTCCAGCTCGAAAAATTCCATATTGGTGGGCAGTTCACCACCTGCGTCGCAGGCGCCTTTTGCTTGGCCAGGCTCAAGTATGTGGCGCCGAAGGACCTTGGATTGTCTTCTGCTTCCTTGCCCTGTGACAGACAAATGAAACCTGAATCTGTTTTTAATTATAACCTGCCGCCCACAAAGTCACCAATTCAGCAGGGCAAGAAGCAGAAGATGGTGAATGAGCTAGATGGATCGTGTGGATTCAGTAACTAGAACAATGTAATATTCTGCTCAATGCTGCTATTCATTTTCAAGAAATCAATGTGCATTGCAGTCCCTGAAGAGTTTGATGATAAAGAGAAGATTCCTCTTTGTTTGTGCATTAGTGCATGTAGCATTTGCTTCATAATGTCCACTGCATTCATCTTCTTGTTTCCCAACAGGTTTCTACTGTTGCAAAGGATATTGCTCTTGACCCAGCAACTGCGAGGTATACTGATTTTTTATTGAAAACAGCATCTGGCAAAGTTGAAGGAATAAAAGATCCTGGTAAATTTGGTATCCCATATGAGAAGACAAAGCTTGCAGCTTACATTCTTGGCATCATAGCACCTTCAATGAGGCTGTCTGCCTTTCTCGCCATGGAGTTGAAGGGAAGTTATGATCCTAATATTGATGATAACCGTTACAAGGATTGGATCGATTATCATTCATCTGTCAGTTTCCAGGTTGGTTTTTTTTTTTGAGCCTCCAGCTTGCTTGTTCAATCCCAAGTCACTAATTCTCTATATGTTCAAACATTCCCTTAATTTGAACTTCAGGAACCAGCTCAGCAAACTGAAGGCTTGCTGGATGAACTAAGTGCCACTTTGACAAGTGAAGAGCTTACGGTTCTCAAAAACCTATACCACCATTCCCTAAAGCTTCAAATAGATTTCCTCTTCGCTCAAGGAATTTCTCAGCCATCTGTTTTTCCTGTGATCAATGCTGTTAATTCAGCGGAAGATCGCTTACTGTTCTTTTCTGCTTTTGACCGGACTTGCACCACCAATGATTCATCCGCCACATTGGCAGAGATTGCGATAACTTTGACTCCAAAATCTGGAGTTCTATTTTCTTCGATCTCATCTCCTAAGATGAAGGAAATGTGGCAGATAATTCAGGACCAGTATGCAGATGACTATGGAGAATGTTTGCAGCTCGTTTTGCAAGAAAATACAGGTACGTGCAAAAATCTTAAGTTCAAGAATGCTTATATTGTATGATTTTTCTTGTAAATTTGGTTTAATATTCTAACTTACAGATGAAAAATTCAATCATGAACTTCTGGTGCAATCTATCGAGCCCATATCAGAATTTGAAAAGGTGGCTAATACTAGAGTTATAGATTCTGGGCTCCTTTGGGGTCTGAAGCTCCAGGACATAAAACATTTTGGTGAGCACTCAGATCTTCGTCCAGGCTGTATGAATTTCTTCCAGGAATTGGTCAATAACAACAAGATGGAAGTGAATATCCATGTCCTTTCATACTGTTGGTGTGCAGATATGATTAGATCTTCATTTGCATCAGGTATTATTTTTACTCGCTTCCCTATCTGAATAGTGGACAGCGATGTCTTCCCTATCATATTTTTAGCGAATATGCTCTTGTCTTCCAAAGATCCCTTTGTCCTATATCTTCGACGGTTTAACTTGCAAATCTTGTTTATCTCTTTGAAAGCAGGGAAAGTAGATAATGTGAAGATCCATGCAAACGAGTTGGTATTTGACAAGAGGTCAATCTGCAATGGACAAATGGTCAGGAATATTGAAACCCCCGCTGACAAGGTCAAACTGTTTCAGAACATCTTGGAAAGCACTAACAGTGACAAGAAGAACTTGACCGTATACATTGGCGATGATGTTGGTGACTTGCTCTGCCTTCTCGAAGCAGACGTAGGCATCATCATTAATTGCAGCTCAGGTCTGGAAAGGATCGGCCTTAAGTTTGGAATTTCCTTTGTACCGTTGTTCCAGGGGTTGATCAAGAAGCAGAGGGAACTCAGGGACAAAAGTACTTTCTGCTCAGGCAAGAAATCAGGTGTTCTCTATACTGTATCATCTTGGGCCGAGATTCATGCCTACATTCTGGGACGATCAGTTTAATCATCTCTACCAAGCATGTGTACAGGTATGCTACAGATAGGGCACACAGGAAGAAGGTTCCACTGTTTGACGTTGTTTGTAATCAGGAAGTAAGAAGAAACCATAGAGACAGGTGACACGAATATAGGACTTTTTTGTAAAATGAAAGGAAGGATAGGGAGAAATCAGTGAATGAGGGTCTTTAGTCGTTAATTCAGTTAGTGGAGTTGTTGATGCTGTTAGACAGTCTGGTTAAATCTACCTGGAACAAGGATGTATAGCCCTGTAAATCTCAATAACAAGGATGGAATGAATGTTGATTGTTCTCCAGAATCTCTGAACTTCTGTTCTGCCCCTTGTTTCTCCTTTTCTTCTTTTTCTTAGTATCCCCAGCTTTCTGGAACAGGCTCTGTTCCTCTTCTTCCTACTCTTTTTCCAATTTGGTCCACAACAATCAGATATATGAATGCAAGATTTTTCTGGAAAGGAGACTGTTGCATGGTGTTGGAGAAAATCTTTCACCTGAAATTTCTTCTGGTTGCTGAAAGCTACTCAGAAGTTTTGTAGATGACAGGTATTGAGAAGAATTGTTTGGCTCACTGAATAACTTTTGGCAGCACCACATCTGTGGTCTGAGTTTGATGGAAACTTTTCTAGTAAAATGCGTGGCGTGACAAGGATTACAATTGGAATCTCGTAAATATTGAATGAGTTACGAGAGGATCAGTTTACTCCTTGCCCTGTTTCTGGTACACAGTGCCGTTATAAACGATTTCCTTTCAACTACTCTAACTGCCAATTTGAACCCATTTTACACTTAGGCCCCCATTTCTTTATTCTCTGTTACAGGTCCATCCCCAACACAAAACTATTCCTATTGTTACAGTGTGGTCCTCCGCATGTATCAATGTATCATGCCCATTATTTCACTTGGATTAGTGTTGATCAAGACCCACCCCAGTCGGTTGAAGGGACTGAGACCATGAGGTTGTTTTACGATAAGTTGAGAGTTTCCAGCCCTTGTGAGCTTCAGAAATTTTCTGCAATTTTGTCCGTCTAGGAGTTGTTAGACATGATCAGAAACGATAGAGTTGGCACTGTAGCAAGAGATTTTAGGATTTCTCCATCGAGATGGTTGCTTTTGAGGTCTAGCTTCACCAACTTCCTACATGAAGCTATGCTGATGGTATATTTCCTGAGAAACCATTGCTCGAGAGATCCAGCACAGAGATCGGATGGGCAGCCTAAGAACCGGTCTGGAATTTTTTTTTTCCTGTACTATATCATCTACATTATCTTGAAATTCGGGAAAATTGAAAAGGAATTACGTATCCGATACTAGAAGTCAATCAAATGTTCAAATGTTGCGGAATCCTCCCAAGGCTAATTATTTAGGTTGCAAGTTCATCGATCCACGAGCTTAATAGAACTGATCAAAGGTAAAGTATTGAGTGCATATTCAAAGAAACTCATTAGCAATTTTAAAAATATACGGATTTACAGAGAAAGAGGGAATTCAAGAATGCACACGCAACTTGCAGCTTAATATCTCCAATTCTTTTCCAAGTTTTTATCTTTTTTTTGCTTTATAACAGTTCCCAAGAGAGATGAAGCATTGAAAATTCAAGGAAAAAAAGAAGTCAGAGAGATATCTCAGTTTTCGACAACGACCGTTTGACACCTATAAACTTTCATGCCCTTTTCACATGCACCCCTCCACAAGTGCCCAGAGCCTCTGCCTTAGTCTACTCCCCACCGGTAAATTGAGAAGCCGAATCCACCTTCTTGCGTTGAATAATGCAAATCGATATTACAACTTGTCTCATGCTGTTCTGTTACGGTTGATTCGCCTCTAGCCATCGTCCCTGTTCCTAGCCAGGAACAAATTTAGAACTCCGTGCCTTAAAAGAAAAATCATAAGTGATTTGGATTATTCAAGTTCTTTTTTGTGACATGTTTCTTATATAATTACACCAGCCTTGACAATCTTAATCATCATGAAGACCGATCGACTTACAAAGTGTAACCTAAGGCTCGCACCTTAATTTAGCCTCGGGTTCAAATTCTGCCACTGCTTATTAAGCATATCACTTATGCTTCTTCCTGTTGCCGCCACCTCCGCCGCAGCTAATGGAGAATTCGCAACCATATGCATTGCCAAAGCACGAAAACAGCCCGGCTCCTCCGTCGCTGTGCCTTCTTCTCCGTGCACGGCCTCCTTTGGGGTTCGGTTTCCCACTCTTCCTGTCATACAAAGGTGGATGTTCCGTTCTCCACCTCTCTATCTTTGTCCTCAGGCCCTCAACGCTCTCACTCTCCGCCATTGTTTCGTATAGGATCGAACTCCCACCGTCATCATTGTAAGCGTTTGGCTGCCTGGGATAGAGACCCTTCGCTATTGCTGCAGCTACGATGGAAGCTGATGGCCCGATGGACGACACTAGGGATCCCATGCCCACCATGCTTCCTGCGGCACCTTTCTGTTTCAACCCTACTTGGGATCCGTTAACCATGGAATCATTATACACCGAGCTTGCAGGATAGTACGGATAGAACCTGTTAGAATAGTTGAGACGTCATTCTTCGTTGATGGTAAGACGCTCTTGCATTATCAGATGCAATCATGACAATATCAATACGGTTGTTAATCATTTGTACCTGTCATCCGTTCTCTCGCTATGGGATCGCCTTAGTTGGATCTTTTTGTTGTTAGGGTTGCTTTGTTCCTTCGCAGGCAAGTTCTTTTCCTTCACCGTGACTTCCGTGGCACCGTAGGTGGTGGCACTGACCTCTGACTGGAGCGGCATGCTCCGGAGAGGGGTATTGATGAGCGAGACTCCGATGTTCAGTGTCCCCTGTGGACGCCCCGACGGCCGGGCTATTTGGAGCGTGAAGAACCGGGTGGCGGTGACGTTCTTGTTGAGCTTCCTAGCTGAGGGAGGGATGAGGTCTGCAATGCGGGCTCGGACTATGCCGGTGGGCACGACGCGAAGCCATGTGAGGGCATAGATCTCGATCGTTACCTCCAATGTATCGGATTCGAGGGCATCATTGTCGACGCGGAACACGAACTTCTCGTTCCAAGCTGGGTTTGCCTGGCCATTCTCATCCACACGGGTCGTCAGCTTGCGATCCGGTTGGACCCATGCGACCGCATACGCACGCATGGACTTGGACACTGGGGCCAAGTCCTGAGCAGAGATCAGGTTGAGCTCCAGAAGCCTCCCGGTGGAAACTTGAGGAGCCATGGATGGTGATGTGCCTCCAGGGGCAGGATGTTCTGAGGATGGCTCTATGTCAAGGCGATGTGGAGGCGGTGGGGGGATTGGTGTGGCCCACGCGCCACCGCTAATGATGGCGGGGGAGGAGCTAGCTAGCTGGAAATAATTAGGTCTCTTGGTCTTGATCGAGGGAACGTTGATGGAGGGGAATTGTGCGGACTTAAAAGAGAAATGGTTTTTGTTAGGACAGACAGGTCAATGCGTATTCTTAGGAAGTCGTTATATTGGGAGTTGGTTTCTATCACCACTATTTTCTTGCAATTTGACAGTAGTTTTCTGGTTGTCTAGCCCTCCTCTTCTCTGTCAACTTTTACTCAATTAGATTTTCACCCAAAAAAAGAATTAACATGTTACATAGAACTACAAATGAAGGAGTACGCAGAAGGAAACCGGGAGCAAAATAAAGAAGTACTTCTAGATAAACAAATTGAAATATCAATAATCATAACTAATATTGGTCGATTGCAGGGTAGATGTTTATGGTCAATCCATGCATATTCCTTCCTCGAGCTCTTGGAACCCGAGGAAACTAATGAGAATGAGACCTTTAGCACAAAAATTCATCACCAATAAGGTAGATAATGGAGACTCCATATACTTTTGGTATGACAGATGGTCTACGCCTGGCCCTTCAAACTCCAGCTGGCCTAGCGGAATGCAGCCATTCTCATCTATTGGTCTACAAGCCAAATTATCAAAGATCTTTTGGGATAGTGCTTGATGTTGGCCAAAGTGTTATGATTTAGATGCAACAAATACCATTCCCCTAATTCAAAACTCAATAATTCTAGCCCATATTGATATATATATATATATATATATATATATGGAGGTGCAAAACAAGTGTTAGTGCTGCTGATATTTGGGAAGACATCAAACAAAAAAGGCCTCATGCTCCATACATAACCTCTTGCGGTTTTTGGGGTTACATACCTAGAGCCTCCTTTATCACTTGACTTGCCATTCTTCATAGATTGGCAACTAGAGTAAGTGTGTAAAAATGGTGTTCCATACCCTCCACGTTAAGTGAATTATGTGGAATGAAGATTGAAACGTGATCCCATTAGCTATTTGACAGTAAATGAATATATCTATATTAGCTCTGTGTATTCATGAACAACAACTGAACAAGCTGTCGACTTGGGATTAGCCTTCAGTACTGCATGCCACAAACTGCCAGATTGTTAGAGCACTGGGACAATTTTACACTGTCTAAAAACTTTATTGCATTCCATAAAATTGAAATGACACGGATAAAAGAGTATTTGCTTAGGGTATATCTTTTATAGAGTCCTCTATCAAATCTTACCAGTACTAAACCTTGAACCGTATACAATTGCAGCGTCCGATCTAATGGATGGTACGGTAAGATTTTTTAAAACTTTCCATCTTTTCTAGGAGCGCAGGTTGAACAGCAACTTGCATGATGAGCGTGAACTTTGAAGTTACTTTTTTACTGTGGTCAACTTTTTATTTGCAGTGGGACGTCACTTCCTAGTTTTTACCATTCAATGAAGGGGTGGAAAATCCAGCCGCCTTCGGTAGGTTAGGGCAGAGTCTATGACTAGCTATATTATTTTTTTAATATAATGACGAGTCGGTGGTGAGCCGTTTTTCTTTTTTCTTCTTCTTTTATCTGCCTTGCCTTCCCCAGTTGGGCTCTGGCACTACCTCTCACCCGTGATCTCATAGGCACTTGCCAAATTTATAGGTATTCATTTTTCCTTAATTTGAACTATATACTCACCGAGAAATAAAACTCTTATAATATAAAGAGAACGATACGTCAAATCACTTGAATGTATCCATGACAAGCATACATCCAAGGTCTCAGTTTTGATGGAGTCAAGGTTGAGTAAGTATATCGTTGTTAGTGAGTTTTAAATCTTTTTATTGGGTGAAAATGACAGCTTTGCCAATGCCATCGGGGTTTACGGAACAGCCGCGTGTATTAATAAAAGCCAATCTCATTCTGACATCCTTATACCACTTCCAAGCCAAGCAGCAAAAGAAAACAAAAAAGTGAAATTATGATTGCAATCCCTGCGGTTGTGGTACCACCTCACGTTCGACAAGGATATGAGCATTCCGATAAGTTATTATATCTTCTAATGTAGAAGGCTTAAATCTTTTTAAAAAACCTCCAAATGAATTACTATATTTTAACAGGTGTTATACACCAATTATATTTAAAATTTTCAATATCTTCTAATTAATTTATGTTTGAATCGGATCAGTTTATTAAGAGATAAAACTCTTCTAATATAAATTTTTTTATTTATAAAATTTAAATTCGAGACTTTATTTAAGGTGAATATGTAGAATAACTAATTTGTATTGGTAGGTGTTATTTGGTTTTTGAGGATAGGAGATATTACTGGCATTTATCTTAACTTAAACTAGATGGTTGTCTCCTTTGCAGATATGAATATATTATATTTCCGTTGAATGGATCAATCACTCACAAATCCCACAGTTGTTAGTTACATTCTCATATTATCTACGGAATTATAAGGGAAACTTTTTAAAAAATCTGAGAGGAAAAAAATGAATACCCTCCACCTTTTACAAAAGAAAAAAAAAAAACTCCCCCAGCTAAAAAGCCAGAAGAGGCCGCAAGGTTATTGGGACCGGGCTTTGGTACTTGCCAGATATCTTTTTTCGTTAGACACCTGTCAAATAATTACTTAATCGCTTTGTTTAAGAGATTTGTGATAACACCTAATCAATTAATCTCTCACACATTAAAAATTGGGAAGAAAGAAAGGAAGAGGGAGGAGAAGAAGAGAAGAGACTGCTAGACTGATTCAGATCAGATACCAACCATTCAGGTAACTGCAAAGAGATCCCTTCTCATTCATCTGCACCCAGAAAGAGCAACCCAAAATTCTTCAAAAAATTTATCATTTGGGATGCTTTACCATTTCATTGTTGGAAAGGAACCGTTACTTCTTTTTTCAAGTTATGAAATGGTCAGTAAGTTTGAAGCGTAATAGATGAGAAACGATAAATTTTCTATCATGAAAATTGAAAATTGAAATCTATAATGATGCCGGAACACTAAAGTTAAACTACTATTTCTTTCAGACGGGATCAGCTGTCATCTGCATGTTATATTGGGGAGAAATCATTAAAAAAAAATGTTACATTGAGAGAAATGCATGGGGCCCAAAGCTCGCTGGGAGAAGAGAATTCTACCCAAAAGAAAAAAGAAAGAAAGTTAAGAGAAGAGACTCCAGAACCTGCTCCAGATGATTCCTAACTCCTCCTCCAATTATATCTTCATTTAAAATAATAATAACAAAAAAAGGTCATTCTAGTCGCGAGTCAAACTTCAAATTGTGCAGTCGAGGTACAATCGGGGAGCCCCCTCCACACCTTTCCTAGTAGGCTATCCTCATCACGATTTGGATTTGCCCGTCGCAGAACACACCTTAACACTATCAATATCATCACTGATGTTTACGTTACCGCCAGTTCTGTCTAAAGTAGGAGACCAGTTGAGACTCTCCCAACTGCCTCCACCAAAATCGTCGAGGGTGGAAGGAAGGGTAATAGAAAAAAGAAGTGCAGAAAATCCTCCATAACAAACAAAAAGATCAGCCACAGCTGCGAAATAGGCATCTCTTCTCCGCTTGTTTTTCTCGAGACTACAAAGGTCCATGACAGGATCTGTTGTTTCTCCTCAACCCGAACAAGCTCTGCTCCTCGCTCTCCGATCCCCCATTTGGTTTCAAAGTCTGATCTCGCTCCTCTCCTCTTAGCAGCACTGCCCCCATCATTATTCTCTTTTGTTTCTGAAAAAGGTTGTACTACTACTAGCATGGAGATAAAAAGAGGGACCATTTCTCAGTCTTTGGTGCTTTCCGCAAGTCTTGCTCTTTTGTTTTTTTAATTTAGTTTTCCTCCTCCTCCTTCTTCTCCCTCTCTCTCTAGTAAAGGGATTCTTAACTTGAAGCTTTTTTGTGCATCTTTCTCTCTGCGAACTAGCCTTTGGCATCTTGCCTCCGGCTCCAGGTGTAAGCTCAAAATCCTCCCTTTCCATCAAAACCTTTTGAAACACATTTTTCATTTAATTAATTCAGTATTTAGTGACATTTTTTCTTGTACACAATCATTCATTTATTTGACTACTATGTTTTCCAGCAACCATTCATATGTTGTTTTCTTTTTGGTTCTGCTCACGGAGAATTTCATGTAATTTTGCAGTTGAAGCGAAGAAAGAAGTGGACCACAGCTTAAATGAGCTTGTCTTTCTGAGAGAGCTCATTTTTACTGCTGGGTTGAAGCTGACAACCTTGGCATTTCTTCTGATCATCATCACCAGAGGAAGGAAAAAGGGAAAAATCTCAATTGGGAAAATCTCGTTGTATCTCTTGCTTTCACGTGATTGTAGATAGGAGTTGGGCAGGTGAGCATGCAAATGAAAGCTTCAGACAGGTTTTAAGAATCTGTTTTCTTAGAAAACTCTGGGAAAACAGAAGAGGAGAACATGGAGAAATTTTCGTGTAATCAGAAGACGATCGACAGAGTTGTTTCTCAGAGAGCCCTGCAGATGGGAAGCTCTTTCCCATGCCAAATTTGTGTTGCGGGCTTCCTGTGTGGAGTCTGTATCGCCTCTCTGTTCATCGCCACTTTGACTTCGCTCGGTGCCTTCCAGTTTGGTGGAATTTCTTTGCCCGTTGGGGTTACTCGCTGGAATTCTAGCTCAAATATCATCAGTGAGTAGAATTTTTCTCCTTCTTATATGTATCATTCCCCCCATAATGTCTTCGTTTCTACCTAGTTAGAGACAAATTAATTGCTGAAAACTAATGGATTTTTTTTTCAGTAATTGCCGTTGGGAGAGCTCTACTCTTTTGAGTTGTTCATCGGGCTTCGACCTCTCACTAGTTTTTATTTGTTTATTTTCTTTAAAATTTTCGGATATTGGGGACAATTTAGATGGAAGGATAGGAATGACAATGGTGAAAGTGATCAAAGGGTGTTTGTGAAGCAAAGCTACAAGTAGCTTTACTTGTTTCTTGGACTTTGACTTGACTGGATTACCTAGATTGTATCAACCTAAATAGCATTTGACGGATAACAAAATTAAAGTTCTTTAAAATAATTCTATGCAAGAGCAATGATATGAAAAAACTTTTGCTTCTAACTCATAAAATCATCAACCGACAGTGGGATAGAAGAAATTTATTTCTATCGAGTTGAAACTGGTGATTTATAGATCATTGTCGTTGCACTAATTTCAGCTTCACAAAAATAAGCCAGAACTACCTAAAAAAGAGGTTTAATTATGGTTATGCTAAAGAAAAGTTTGCATCACAGTTAGTTTCTTGCAGCAGCAGAATTTAGCAATTAAGAAGTTGCTGATCATCCTGCCTCCTTATGCTGTAGATATCTTTTCGGGTCCCGACACGAGCATTAACCTAAAAGAAACAGAGAGGGAAGAGGTTTCTCACAATAATCAGGAAGAATGGGATGCAAACAGAGTTGCCCTGCTTTACTCTGCCTGGAGCTCTGTGCTTCGAGAGCCATCGGATGTTGCAGACAAGTTCTTGAACAGCATTGGATTGGATCGATCCATGCTTACAAATGCACCCCATTTGGAGAACTGCAAGTTGAGCTCGAAACTGAATAAACATCTCGATAATCGCACCGAGAACGAAACTTTCCCTACTTGGACAAGCTGGAAGGGAGCGCTAGACACTCACCTGGCTTCGTCAGCCAATGGGGAGCTCAAAAGTTTTCGGCATCAGGAAATATCTGAAGGTTCTTATCCTCCTTGGGTAAGTAATCTGGGAACATTGTAGGCCCACGACTTGGCACTTTTCCCTTTCTAATTCTTCTAAAGCATGGGGATGTTTGCAGATTGTGGGATCGGATGAGGAAAACTATCCTCTCACAAGAAAAGTTCAACGGGACTTATGGTTCCATCAGCATCCTGTGAACTGCAGTGATCCTCGCTTGAGGTTTCTTGTGGCAGATTGGGAAACACTTCCGGGATTCGGCATCGGGGCTCAGTTTGCAGGGATGTGTGGCCTTCTTGCAATTGCTATCAGAGAAAAGCGGGTCCTCGTTACGAATTACTACAATCGGGCTGACCATGAAGGCTGCAATGGTAAATACGTAGTCACGATATATCAGCACAGCCCTTTGTAAGATTGTCAGGTAAATCACATTTGTAATCTCAGTGCCTTGAACAACTTAAAGTTATTCAATTTCAGGCTCATCACGGTCTAGTTGGTCCTGCTACTTCTTCCCTGAAACATCTGAAGAGTGCCGAGCCCGTGCATTCGAGCTTATGAGAAGCGGAGAGGCATGGGCTAGAGGGATTGTCACGGGGAAACAAAATTACACTTCGAAGGAAATATGGGCAGGCCGTATACCTCGGTAAATGTTAGAACTGATAAATTCCAGTAAAACCAAATGAAATTTTCTATTTTGAGGTGATTGTTCATGTGTTTAACTTTCCCTTGTTGGATGCTAGGATGTGGGGTAGTCCATGGAATTACTTGCAGCCTACGACAGAAATAAATGGCAGTTTGATTGCTTACCATCGAAAAATGGATAGAAGATGGTGGAGAGCTCAGGTATAACTCTTTTGAACCTCATCTTCCTTTCAAGAATTTGTTCCTCGCTATCTCAAGTCATTTGTGATCAGGACTAATCTGTATTGGAACTACTGGATCAAACATTTTCTTTTTTTGCTCCTTCCAGGCTTTAAGGTATTTGATGAGATTTCAAACCGAGTACATGTGCAATCTAATGAATGAAGCCCGGCACGCAGCATTTGGAATGGAAGCCGCAAAGCATGTCCTTGCAAGTCTAGGCAGAGAATGGCCCAAGGTCTGATTCACTGTCTATTTTGGATAAAACTTGGTAAAAACATCTGAAGCAGTCTTTTGTTCTGGCGGCTCACAGTGTGTTAGTATCATACTCTAGGAGGCTCCAGAAAACGAGAAATCAGACATTGAGAAATTTGTGTGGTCCAGTCACAAGCCATGGATACCTCGGCCTCTTCTAAGCATTCACGTGAGGATGGGGGACAAAGCCTGTGAGATGAAAGTTGTCGAGTTCGAGGGATACATGCATCTCGCAGATCGAATTAGAAAACGCTTCCCTCACCTCAACAGCATATGGCTCTCCTCTGAGATGCAGGTGAGCCTTCATAGCCGATGCTAGTACTCTGATTCACGAGGCTTTTTCATTGTTGGAATTGTCTGCCTAAGTCTGTCGTTTTGGGGATTTAGGAAGTGATTGATAAGTCAAAGTTATACCCACAATGGAAGTTCTACTACACGAATGTGACACGCCAAGTTGGAAGCATGCTGATGGCGAGCTACGAGGCGAGCCTCGGAAGAGAGACGAGCACGAACTATCCACTCGTTAACTTCTTGATGGCCTCTGATGCTGACTTCTTCGTCGGGGCACTCGGCTCGACTTGGTGCTTCCTCATAGATGGAATGAGGAATACCGGTGGGAAAGTGATGGCGGGATACCTGAGCGTCAACAAGGATCGGTTTTGGTAGATCGACATGAACCGTGCACCAGTCTGGTAAGGGGAAGCAGAGCCTGTCGTACGATGGACCTAAACTTTCTTCCTTTGTATTCGCCCTCTCTCTCTTATATTGGAAGAGGAGCCCAGAGGTGGAAAGTCTTTGTCCGTGTACATACTTTGGGATGTAATGGCAGCCTGCTTGGAGCCATCCTGCATAGTTTGCAATTCAGATCTATGTACATAAGAAAACACGCATGAATGGGATTTGCCGGTATTCAATGTTTTACTCTCAGTCGATACCATCCTTCCCATAAACATTGGCACCGTGACACTACACTACCCTTTTTAGTTCACTGTGCCCAATTCATCAGGGGGAATATCAACAGTAAACATGCGATAGAGCTCAGGGTATCTCCCAATTCTTTGTAATAACGGATGCAGAAGAACGAAAATTTCTGCATACCCACCTTCATTTCCCACTTCTTTCCTCTGTTCATGCCGAGGAGGGCGCAGGAAGAAGCCTATAACCTTCAGATCAAACTGGACAAAAAAAAAATGCTATTTACAGAAGCTGGAATGTCCGTTGCTCCAGATGAACCCTGAAACTCACTGAGGCCGAGGCCGTTTGAGGATCTCTTCAGCTAGGAGTTTATCCACTGCGCTTCGGTCTAGGGCTGAGCTATTCTGCATGAGGATGCTATACAGACATCGTAACTCTTCCAACTCTGCCTTCTTGAGCAGGCCTTTGAGTACTGAATTGGATTCATTAGGCGACACATTGTTACATGTTTCCTTCAAAGTGTTTCGAGGATTCTTGTCTGTTCTGTTCATGTTCTGGGTATTATCTTGGCGTGGAATCTGAACCTGGGGCCGAGAATAGGGCCGGGAATCCCAGTAATTGGTGCAGACCCTGTTTTGATCCATTGCTTCTATAGCCTGTTAGGAAATATCATTAATAAAAAAGAAAGAAACTTCATTTTTCTTTGCCATTTTCATCAATGTTCAAGAAAGATAAAGAATGAAAAGTCAGGAATATTTCCAATTCTTCAAAACCAAATGGGGGAGAGACACAGCAGAACTCCAGGATAGATCAGACCATTCAAAGGGCATGGCATGAAAATATAGGGAAAAGAAGTTCTAAGCCAAAAGGAAGAGCAGCATTATGAATTTTCACAATTACGCCCAGGATACCTGCACAATTGCTGGCAAAGAAAATCCGAACATTTCAAATCCATCGAGGCTCCCCGGAGGCTGCAGAGGGGGAAGGTTTGCCTTTCCGAGTCTGTGCTGCTTTGTGATCTCCTGATTCACTTGATGCTTCACCATTTCCCAGCATTTGGAAGGGGAAACGTGAATAAACAGCTCACTCGGGCAATGATCCAAGGAAACCTAAGAAAGAATTTGAGACAACTTGTTGAAATATGAAGGATCAACTTCTTCCCTAAACAATGAGAAAAAGTCAGTCACGGGGTAACTGACACTCTAAAAGTAATCAGTGCAAACTTCTAAGGGAGAATTCCTCCATTAAATTCAAACAAAGGGAGCGTCCAGTTCACTGAAAATGCACCTAGAACTCATTTATATAGATATTGATTACTTAGGAGAGTCACGATCCTCAACTACTTTTACACCAGAACTTTAGATTTGCATCCAAAAATTATGTAGTGGAATTCCGTGCCAAGAGAAGTTACAGTTGCACTAGGTTAACTTTGCTCTGAGAAACTACCCAGTTTTCAATTTTTGATTTCCCTCAGCTTGAAAATTGAAGCAGATAACGGGTAAGCCAATTTCCCACCTCTTGAACTTTCTCAAACAATATCTCAAAAGCTACTCAGTGATTGGAACTACAAACCTGAAAAGGATTACTATTCCACATGGTGTCTCACATGGATATATATTTTTTCTGGTTGTATGAACAAAAGGGATAAAATTTCATATTCATTTCCATTTACCTTAAATAAAGGTCCAGCTTCCCCAGCATCCAAGATTTCTGAGACATAGTAACACGTACTTGTTGGTTCTAATATGTTAAAATATTTGACCCGGCTTCTAAATCCTGCATCAGTTCCAAAATTGGGTGTTAACCACTTTATTTCATTTGTTTTTCCCTTCTATCCTTCACTTTACTTGAAAGGCACGTCTTTCTAACCGTGAAATAAAGATCTCTATGAGGTCAAGACGTAAAGCATACCTTTCGGGAAAATGGCCCGACAATTACTCCACAACTTTCCAGCAAGTACCACTCCATATTCTAAGGGCTCAACATTACAGTTGATCCTCCTTACAACCTTCGCGATGCGGGGTCCCTTCTGATGGGAATACTTTTCTGAATTGTTCTGACTGGAACACAAGCTCCCTTCAGCATTAGTTGTATTGCCTATGACATTTAAAATTCCATTCATCTGAGACTTTTCTAGTCTTTCTTCATCATTTAACTTTTCACTGCCATAAGGTGGAGCACGCTTGAGCTCAGCCTGAGAACAAGCAACAATAGAACTCAGTGAATTATCAAGTTCTACTTGTTTTGGAGCTGAAGAAGATTCTCGAATTTCTGTAGCTTCTGGAAGACTTTTCCCTTTCTCAGGTGAGGAATTTGCATCCACCAAAGTTGCAGCTGATTTTATATCACAGATAGAGGCTCTTGATATTGCATCTGCAGATGTACTGCATGTACCAGCACTATCATTGAAATCTACCACTCTCTCCAGAGATCTCTCTCTCTCTTTAGAAGAAGTTTCCTTTAAACCACCTAGAAGCTTCTTCTCTACCTTTGGCTTCTCATCTTCATCATCACTCAAGAGAATAACTTCATGCTGTTCTGCAGCAGTCAAAGGCTTCTTTGTTCCAGATTCTCCCAGTGCAGATTTTTCAGCATGAGACTCTTCATTTCCAGATGGTTGAGAGCTCTGATGGGTTGTGTCAGCTTCAACAAGACTGTGAGAAGCTGAAGAAGTCTTAGTCTTATTGGATAGATTCTTCAAAAACAAATCCTTAATGTAAGAGACTGAGGGCTGAGATTTCAGCTCTTTCAATGCAGTTCCTTCAATGGAATGAGAGATTTTATCGATGACACCGAACGATTGATTTGAAATGTAAGAACTCAGAGAAAGCCCAAGATCTAGTCTTGCCCATCTGTAGATAGCACTCAGTTTTCCTTCCAATGCCTCCACGAGAATATTTAATTCATTAATGTCATAACGGAATAAGAAATATTTGGAGCCCCAAGCACATGAACAGAGCTGCTTCGCATGATCTAAGCAGGTATATCTATCAAGAGAACAACGACAACCCACAGCAGAAAGATGCAGATCGAATAAACATATACTGCACTCCCTCTCACAAACAGAATCGAAGCTGCTCTCCATCTTCAGTATCATTGAATTTTTGCAGAGGGAGTCCCTCCTAGTTCTCTCTGTCTCAACACGTTTCTGTAATGCAATTTGATGTCAATGGTTAGTGGCGCAGTATTGAAAATCAAAAGTTTATAATAAACTGATTCTTTAAATACTTTAGCTCTATAGTGTTACTTCATTTAGAATGGAGCTTCACTGTTGATTCAGAATTATCTGGAATGGAAATTTATTGGAAATCTTGTACATGGATTGATTGCCAAAATAGATTTTTCCTATTAAAATGTAATAAGCACGTCTAAGATTTTCCAAAATCGCCTACTTTTCTTTCTTTACTCATACTCAAAATATCGTTTTCTAATATGCATCTGAACCTAATAGCATGTGCATTGAGAAAATAATTGTGCACCTCAAGTGTTTTCACTAAGATCCCCTCCTTTCCACAAACAGCCTTCCATCTTAAGTTATTTGGCGTATTTTTCTTCAGTAAATTAATCTCCCAATGCGCTTTTACTGCTTCTCTTGCAGCACCAAGCAACAACTTATCATGTGAAACAGAAGTCTTTCTTCCCTGAATGCGGTATAACTCCACAGCGATCTGTCCGTGGGGCAACCAATCAACAGGTGCCACATTTACTGCTTCTGCACAATTAAAGCCACAGTTAAAACCCGAATGATATGCACGGGGAAAGGTAAGGACAAACTCTCCAGCATTCTGAATACAGCGATAGACAGGAACCCCCTCAGACTCCAGTATTGAGGGGGAAAGCTGGGTGACCTGCACTTGGAAAACGGAAGAATAATTTTAGAATCTGCACTGGTTGTATAGACAATCAAAACCTATTTGATCCAGTATCTTGCTTAACAGAAAAAAAAGGGGGAAAATCCAAGAACAGTCAAGTGAAGTGCTTAGGACTAAAAAAGAAAAGCAAATTAACTCCAGTGGCCTAGATTGGTATTAAACAACAAAGATGCGAGAAAGTTATATTTACCAGCTTATGGAGCAAGTCAGGTTGTTCTTCAAAAAGGTCAGGCAAATGCTTTTTCATAGCCTTCTCCAAATTAACAGCGTCTGTCCCAGGAACTCCATACCATAACTTTGGAGAACCCCAGTGCATGTAATTTAACGAGTACAAGTGATGATCTTCGACATGCTGGTCCCAGTGCATGTAAAGCAAAAAATTTCATCAGCAATTACATTCTCTAAAATACAAGATTATCTAATTTTTTTACTTTGGCTCTACCAAACAAAATCAGAAATGCAGTACGAACACAACACAAATAGAGAAAGTTGAAAGCAAAGATGAATAACCACTTACCCAGCAAAACGAAGAGAAGCACATCCCTATGTACAACCAAGGCACCAATACACCAGATATATCACTGGTTTCATAGGAAAGCAATGAACCAGGAAGTCTAGGGAAGTTATTTAAATTCCACTCTGATTGTGTATAACATCCTTCACAAGCAGAATTAGTTTCCTTGGACATTCGCGGAAACCCGCTGCCAAAAACTCCCGTTTCTAGATCAGCACCGTAAAGAACCTAAAGCAAAGTACAAGAAACAGCTCTTATTAGGAAAACTAGGCTCTATTAGTTACAAAAGATGGAAACAATTGCTCATAAATAGAAAATAATCTCAAACCTCGATTTCCTCTGTAGGTTTCTCCACCATTCGCCAGTACTCGCCTTCAATATCATCCAATGATGGTTCTGAAGTATTTTGCGGTGGACTATTTCCTAACACACTACCATCCTCGCTTTGGCTAAAATATAGGACCTTGAATTCATTTGCATATTTCTCAAATGCATCCAAAGTAAACTGAGGGCCTGGTTCGAAACCGAATGTTTCACCCGAATAAACTCCAGAACTGCTAAGACACAAGTTATTGCCATGTCCAGTAACAAAGTCTGCCTCAGTTTGCATGCCCTTTCTCCTTTTTCTCCTCATTTGGCTGTGAAAGTGAGAAGACTTTCTCATTGAATCTCGATTTTGGAGTTTGTCAATCCTCTGAACACGTGTGGCAAATTTTGAGTTCTCCCATATATTTTCCCCTTTAGTGGACAGGGAGGTTTCCACGATGGTGGAGGAACAATACGACAGATTCCATATCGTTCAGCTCTTGGGCGTATGCTTGCAATATATTTTAAAGCATCTCCAAATTCCTGAAAAAGAGGATCACTAAACTATTCAGGAATATAAGCAACACTTAGACAAAAGGCATTTAAATGTTCAAAACCAAAACAACTGGAATAATTTATATCAGAGTAATAACCTCATCTGTTGGGTAGAAAACTGGAGCATCTTCAAGGTCAGGCCGTCGAGCATCTTCTGGATGCCATCTGGCAATAACCTGTATGAACCCGAATTAACAAATCATACTAATTAAAACAGTAAAGCAGTATAAAAAAATGAAATTTCCGAAATAAATGCTTAATAGGGTGTGCCCCATCAATGCAGGTTTCAGCACATCACAGAGAGAGAGAGAGAGATAGCCAAGTTTCAAATGTTGTCACAAGGATAAATCTTCTTAGGCACTTAGTTGAGAAATATATCCCACATAAGGTGAACGCTTGCAGAATTTAAGGAAGCAAATATTTAGGAGATTACGGAGAAGTGGATCAGATCAAAATGTTGAAGTGATGTAATGTGTAACCTTTTGGCAATTGCTAAAGTCTGAACACCCACGGAAAACTCCCTTAGGAAGCTTGGGCCCTGGACAGAGATTCTGCAACAATCAATTCCATATAATTCACCAAATAGATTGACAAATGATAAATATGAACAACCTGGTAACGTACAACAACAATTACAAAGCCTGAAATCCATCAAAGTCCCAATGAAAATTTCAGAATATTTTCAGACAGGGAGAGGAGACAAACAGAAGTGAAAATGATGGTTGCAAACCTTCTCACGGTCAGAATCATCATCTGAACTGCAATCATGCTGGTTATACTTAACCCATGTTCTACGTCTGAGCGACCTTGTAATGCTTTTGGCATTATTACTATGCTCCACTTCCACTTTTACTTGCACAGTTGATGGCTCAGAAGCAACGCGTGACACAGAGTGATTTATGAAGCTCCCATTTTCTTGTTTAATGTCCTCCTCTACCTCATCTTTTACCCTCTTTACTGTCGCAGACAAGGAGGGCTCAAAACCAGGCGGGAATGTAGGACATTCTTCATTCTCCTCACCAGAGACTCTCATGAGTTCAGTCCCCATTACTCTGTCAACATGTATGAGGTGGATCATCAAAATATTAACACACAATAAACTTGATTATTTGAGCCTAAACTCAATAAGTGGAAACTCTATTCTTCAAAAATCCATATCAAATGTACCAGGAAATATGAAGTGATGGGTACCTTGAGTGCCAAAGTCCACCCAAAAATAGCCGAAAAATGACATTCACTGCAAAATTATCCTTGTTGATGGCAAAGCGAATCTTGTCCTGCAGAAGATGTGAAAAAGGGAAGTCTTTGAAATACTAATCAATAAAAGGGATAAATGATAGCAAGGAAAGATTAGCTGATAATAGAAATGTTTATCTGATGAGCCGTGATCAGATTATTGCATGTCCCTAACAAATTGCCCCCAAAAACCAGTACGATAGTATGCATTCACTTCGTCCTCGTCCAACATATACATAACAATATGAATAGACTGTGCACATAAGATTCGCCTGATTCGGTCATCATTATCGTGTCTGAGATAGCTGTTAACAATCTCAATATGTTCTCTGTACATCTGTTCGGCTCCCGTCCTTCGAACCCTAGTGTTCCATCGATCAAAGAGTACAAAACTTAACTTTCAGCAGCTCATCAAGAGACCTAACCATCTAACGAAGTCTTAGAATGGAGACCCAAGGCTCGAGTTGCTCTAAATATCACAACAATGATAAAAACTATTGCAATTATTTTACAAGAGCTCCGTCTGGTGTTTCAAATCAGCTCCTAAATCTACTACCTGTACCATGATAAAACGTGAACAAATTTCTGGAAGATTACTGCTACAGCAAGTCCCAAATTCTGAGGTAAAGCATTCATGCTTTTCCACATTTTAAGGCACGGTGCTTTAAGTTTGTATTGTATTAGCAACTCAAGAAAGGTCATCAATATTTTACTTATTTCATTAAGTAATGCCCCAAAAATCATAGGATTCCACGAAGAGATAAGCATAAAATTGCAGCTAAAATTAATTAATTGAACAAATCACAGATCAACCAAATATTTGCATCTGAGTTAAATTTCAATATATCATCACACCAGATTCTAAAGGGATGAGGATAAACCTTTTCTTCCCTAAAGAAAGATTAATAATCACAGGGAAAAAAGGCAATGCAGTAACCTTACTTCCAAAAACACATCATCAACAGTAAATTGAATCTAAAATCAGCAGATCTAACCTAGCCCCAAGAGAATCAGGATGGTTTGAAGACAAGGAGCCAAACAGATCTTCGTTTCACTGCATTCAAAGCAGACTCAATCAAAGTCAGCAACAGAGAAAGATGATTGAACCAGAGGACCAGCAGATTTGATCAAAGACAAAAACCCAAGGATATGGATAGGTTGCATGTAAGGTTAGGTTATTATATCATCATCCATCAACATATGATCAGAGTAGAAGTCCAAAAGTTGCACGAGATTGCGGGCAAGGGCAATTCCGGTAGGAAAATTACCGGTCGATTCATTATTAAAACCTATTTAAAAAAAGACACACATAAAAAAGTTAGAAGAAAAAAAAAAAAAAAACCAACCGAATTAAATAAACTGCTCAAATATTTTACCAGGCTAACAGCAGACAAATTTTGATGCTGCTGAAGAACAATTAATCTCTGTCTCTCCTTTTTTTTTTTGGGGCGATTTCACGGAGAATCGGGTGAAAATAGAGTAATTTTTGAAAGTATTTCACGAAATAGGGTTCGTTTGAAAGTATTTACCAAAATAGGGTTTTAAAACCGCATCTTGAAGATGCGGTTTTGTTTTTAATGAACCGCATCTTCAAGATGCGGTTTAGTCCGATTTTTTTTTTTTGCAAATAAGGAACCGCAAGATGCGGTTCCTTTGTTAATTTTTTTTTTTTTTTTTACTTTTGAAAACAAAGTTGCAGTTAGGGAATTTAGATTGAACATTTAGTGTGTAATATATAACGAGTTCGTTTTATAAATATCTGACAAATCTTTTATGTGTAAAATTTATATAAAACTTTAAGAGTAAATTTTACAAGTGTAAACATCTGAATGGTGATTTAAACAACGAATTTTGATGTATCATACATTGAGTACTAAATATGTTAATACCTTAATGTGTGACACATTAGAACTCATTATATAAATCACTATTCAAGTATTTATATTTATAAAATTTACACTTAAAATTTTGTAAAAATTTTACACGTGTAAAGATTTTACAGAGATTGACAAAACGAGCTCGTTTTATAATACACAAACTCAATGTGTGACACATTAGAATTCGTTATATAAATCACTATTCAGGTATTCACATTTATAAAATTTACTCTTAAAATTTTGTAAAATTTTACACATATTGAAAGACTTCTACGAAGTATTAACATATTTAGTACTAATGTATGATACATCAAAATTCGTTGTATAAATCACTATTCAGATGTTTACACTTGTAAAATTTACTCTTAAAGTTTTATATAAATTTTACACATAAAAGATTTGTCAGATATTTATAAACGAACTCGTTATATATTACACACTAAATATTCAATCTAAATCCGAACATGCGACTTTATTTTCAAATGTAAAAAAAAAAAAAAAATTTAACAAGGAACCGCATCTTGAAGATGCGGTTCCTTATTTACAAAAAAAAAAAATTCGGACTAAACCGCATCTTGAAGATGCGGTTCATTAAAAACAAAACCGCATCTTCAAGATGCGGTTTTAAAACCCTATTTTGGTAAATACTTTCAAACGAACCCTATTTCGTGAAATACTTTCAAAAATTACTCTATTTTCACCCAATTCTCACAACTGGAACTAGCTGCCGTTATTTTTCCCATGTGATGTGACCTAAATAATAAGATGGATGACGTTCTCTGTGCCATCTCTTTCTTTCTTTTATCAATTCTGACTAGGCCCTTCAATAAAGTGGAGGGGCAATTCGGGGATTTGAGGTTTTATTGTTGCTTGCTTGGATGTGGAAGGCGAGGCGGAGATTTCGACTGAGATTTTTGAGGGATCGGCTGAACATACCGCCGTATAGTCCGTCGTCGTCTTCTACACCTCCTCCTCCGAAGCTTCTTCAATTACAACGGGCAGGGCAGGGCACCTCCTCTCAGGCTTCTTCTTCTACTCATGGACTTTTCCATAATGGGCCCCCGAGGCATAAGACAATGTTTAAAATACATTTATCTTAATAATATTTTATATATAAGTATTTATATTAATAATATTAACCGTTTAGTTTCAATAACAAAAGTCATAACTTAAGGATAACAAAACTCCTTTCTTCCATTATTACCCTTCCCTCCCTTCTAGCGGAAACTGTGGTTTGTGCTATCGATGTTCTCACTCGGCCGTTTTCCCGTTGATGCTGGGGCCACAGATAAATATAAAAAAAAAGGTGAAATTAAGAGCACGTCGAAATTACTCAGCGGCGTCTGGTCGAAAAGTTCCGGTCAAAACTAATTGAATGAAGCGGAGGATAAAAACACTACAGACATTACGTCCGTAAAGGGCTCTGTCTATTTTTTGTGAGCCGATTGCTCTTGATATCATTTTTCAGACTTCTCTTTACATATAGTTAATTAAGCGCTTCCAGGCAAGCCGTTCGCGTGGCCTAATGGATAAGGCGCTCGCCTCCGGAGCGGGAGATTGTGGGTTCGAGTCCCACCGTGAACGCTTTTTTGACGTTTCTTTTCCCCCGTTTTTAACCCGTGTTCTTTTTTTTTTTTTTTTTTGTCTACTACGGAATTGCCTTTCTCCACTCTCCTTTCGCATAGATAGATGGACAAGGACACGTACACATTGTGCAGCAGTCCCTGCATCTGCTATGCAATGCACATCTGTTATTACAATGTATACATACACAACCTGCATGCCTGATGAAACGAAGCGATAGGTTCGCAACACCAAGATGAAGTCGCATGTAAAGACGTGGTCAACGAAGATGGGGCATATAAGGAAGGATAGCTCCCTCCTTTCAATTATCACGTCAACGTAAATGAGACATAAAAAGAAGTCATTACTGTCACGTCGTTACAGATTAACGATCTGTCATATAACAGATTAAAATATTGCGATGATATCAATTTCTTAGGATCGATTGGTTTAACTTGTGAAACATTTGGAAGTCAATATCAAGGATCGTGAATTTATGAAATTTTTAGTATAATTTTCTTTAAGAAGAATAAAACTATGTGCACGAAAAAATCTATCACATGGTAGGTAATAGGTATGATGTCATCGAACCGGCCAAGGGAGATTTCGGTTTATCTTTGTTATTTAATTAAAGGAGAGCTTATTATTTAACATCTCCATGCACGCCTGCACTCAACACATAAGACGACGACCGACTAATTTAAACAAACCACCAATTATTTGAATACCATGACCTGATTGATTGATCGATCAATTTTACTTTATTTTTTTATTTTTTCCTTTTGTAATAATTCCAAACATCCATAAAATAAAACTGTGGATCGATCTAATTCCCTTGCTGTCGTCACCCGCTCAGGGTTTCCGGTGCTCTCTGAATAATGGCATGTATAATAATGTAATTGATTGCAGCAAACAATAATTTGATTATTTGATCTTTTATATACAGTCAGTTTTTAAAATTAAATATCCGTCAGTAAGCCGCATATAATGACAAATACTCTGTATTCAGGCATGCATGCATGCCTGCATGCAAAACAGTGGGCGAAGAAAATCATATTTTTAGTTTTTTCTTTTTTTTTTTTAATGTTCTTAACTGTCCACCCAACTTCCAGAGTCTTCTTCCGTTGATATTGGTTTCTCTTATATTTTCTTATCCATACATATACAAACTGCACAGCAAGACGTGTATTCGTGAGATGATGATGATGAGGAGGAGGAGGAGAGGGGAAGTATGCGAGGTTTGGGTGGGTCACGACAAGGGGAATGGGTGAGAGAATTTCTCTCGAATTTTTAAATTTTTGTTTGTCTAATGCTGTGGGTCTTGCATTGGGTATTTGAAAAATCTGACAGAGGGTTAAACTAATCTAAATTTAACTTAAATCGGTCACTAAATTATTTTAATCATGAATTTTCACTATTTACAGGGTTCACGATTGACGAGAAATGGTACCCCAAGAACTGTCATTCGGGGTTGAGATTCTAAAACCGTTTTAATCAAAGTAGATAGAATATCGTAGTCGCTTCCTTTCGCTGAATAACTCTTTGCAAGCGATTTTAAGATTAAATTATTGCTAAATTAAAGCGAGACGTGGGCATGTCCAAAAGGCATTGAATCTATCAGATGATGCAGCATGCCATCCCAATCCCCAATTGTGCCAAAAGCAATCAGACAGCAACTGGAGAAGAACCATGCATGTCCCACACTACACATGCATCGTGTTCTATACAGACAATGTTACTTTATTTCAACAGGGACCGGACCATTCCCGAATTGAGGCTGACCCATTATGACATTATCATCATCTAGTCCGAACATCGGTTTTCCTTATCTTATCAACTTCTCCTGTGAATTAGAGAGATTCATTGGCACTTAAAAGGTACACGAGAAATATAAAAAAAAATTAATAATAATAAAGAGGTGTGTTGAAGAACATAAAACTAACGGAGAAGAAATTAAAATTATATATCGAGAGGATAAAATTTTAAACAGATCATATGTCAGACCGAGGGTACGTACATATCAATGTAGATCGTAGCGTTTTGAATTGATTCATCTATCTCTATTCTCCACCCGAAACAATCGTAACCTTACTTGGCCTAACTTGCATTCAAGTGGGCAAGAAATAGCCAGAGAGAATGGTGCTGATGTAATGTGGGTTCCTTAAGGATGATCGAGCAATTTTTAATAAATATAAATACTAAGACGCCCTGTTTAATGAATTATGGTGTTTTTATTAAATTAAAAAAAGTTAATAATCTAAAAGTCAAGCGTGAAGCATGGTGGATTTTCTATTAAAAAATAATTTAATTTAATTAAGGAATAGACAGTAGTTCGGTTCGATTCCTAAAATCTTTTAAGAGTACACGCTTCGGCATCCTCGTATTTGAAAGAGGGGGTGGGGCGATTGAGGCGGTACTGCAATCGGAGCCGTCCATCTCTCGGGGGACGTGGGGAATCTCTGACGATCCACTAGTTGGACCGAATATTCCTCCTCCCCCTCCACATGGCACATAGATTCCAACTGTCATGCAAAACCGCGCTCCCCCGTCCCCTGTCTGTCTGTCTGTCTGTCTAACTATCTATCTATATAAAAAAAAAAAAACCTTTCCATTTCTCTCGTTAAACAACTGTAAACGCCCCGAAGAAGATATTCCATAAACAGGGCAGAAGGAGGAAAAGAAAGGCAAGAATCATGACGTTCGACATAGTGAGGAGCAACTACCAGCTGTTCGAGGAGATCGGGAGGGGCCGGTTCGGGACCGTAATCCGGTGCTTCTCCCCGGAGACAGGAGGTTTCTACGCAGCCAAGGTCATCGACAAGAGCCTACTTGCGGACTCCACTGATCTCGAATGCCTCGAGAACGAGCCCAAGATCATGACCCTCCTCTCTCCCCACCCAAACATTGTCTCCATCGTTGACGCCTTCGACTCCTCCGATGGGTCGCTCACCATCGTAATGGAGCTCTGCAGGCCCCAAACCCTTTACGATCACATCGCCCGGGCAGGCCAGGCCCTCTCTGAGCCTGACACCGCCTCCCTCATGAAGCAGCTTCTGCTAGCCGTGTCCCACTGCCACCGCCACGGGGTGGCCCATCGTGACATCAAGCCGGAGAACATCTTCTTCGGATGCCGAGGGGGCACCCTCAGCCTCAAGCTGGGTGACTTTGGGTCTGCCGTCTGGCTCGGGGGCGGGTCTGTGTCTGGTGTGGTCGGGTCACCGTACTACGTGGCCCCGGAGGTCCTGATGGGGAGGGAGTACGAGGAGAAGGTAGACGTGTGGAGCTGCGGTGTCATTCTCTACATCATGCTCTCGGGTGGAATCCCGCCATTCTGTGGGGAGTCAGCGAAGGAGATCTTCGAGGCGGTGTTAAGGGGGAACCTGAGGTTCCCACCAAAGCTCTTCCGATCCGTTTCTGCACCGGCAAAGGATCTCGTCAGGAAGATGGTCTGCCGGGATGCCTCAAGGAGGATATCAGCAGAGCAGGCCTTGAGTGAGTAACAGCAGCAGCAGTTTACTTTTATCCTACCCTCCTTTACTCTGTTTTTTTTGTTTCCGGGTTACTGATGGGAGTCCTGGTCTGTATTCTTCTTTGGTGAATGCAGGGCATCCATGGATCCTTACCGGAGGAGAGACAAGCGCATTGAGTGATTTAACTGAATAAGGATTAAGAAGAGTAACTAGCTATCAGGCTATCACCACTGTAAATCTCAGTAGTCCCATCGACGGCTAGTAAGAAAGCACGTGACGGGATGGCCTGGTGAATCGGGTCTAACAAGATTCAGATTCATCTAATGGATTTGCTTTATGCACGACGATCTCGGAATCCCAAGTACAGAGACGGACAGACAGGACTGAGGAGCTTTCCTTTTGGTACATTGCTTTTGCTTGTGGATGTTTTGAAGGGAAGTTGTGACCTTTCCCGCCGCATCTTTTTGGCTATTACATGAGAAGCATGGAGGGATGGAGAAAACTCAGTTGGAATTTGCATCGTCTTCCTTCTCTGCTTCCATTGTTTTGTCTTGCCATGGAACTTTTAAGCTGTGCTGGCTTTGGCTTCCTTCAATGGAAGGCTACGGAGAATATGCTGGGAGATACATACCAAAACCGGATATTGCATGAGGAAACAACAATTTATGAATGAAAGTATGTGGAAAGACTTTCGTCCACTGTGTTCCGTCTCAAGATGCGAACCGAAAGGACTGGAGTATGTCTACAGTTCGAGTTTCAAGATGTTGCTTCCTGCTGTTGATGCATATGTACTTCTCTGACTGATGAAAGTAAATAGGATGTAAGAACTCTGTATATTGAAGAAATCTAATCAATAACAATCTATGGGTTGGGCATCTGATTTACAGTAGAAAGCACACAGTGAAAAGATTTTATGGAGATCTACTGAGATTAGAAGTAAGGTATCTAAATTAGAATAGCACATACAGTTAAACAATGGAACCCTCGAATCGGAAGCTGCTCACTCATCATAAATCAGGGTAGAATCGTAGATGGGGTTGGAGGGAGATGGTATCAATCAGATGACCCATCAGGTGAACGGAGAAATGGACCAGAAGATCCATGATGACATCAACATTGGCAAGATGCCAGTGAATAAACTCGGCTATGTACTCAAGAGCATGATTAACTTACACAGAAAAGATAAGTATCCATCTGTACAGCAAACTTATGCCTTCACTGAGATTGCGAAGCAAATCGCCCTCCAAAGCTTATGAGTACCTTCTTCAAAAGAACCTGTTACCTAGAGCACTAGACGTATCGAGAGACCAAAAACAGAAAGTGGGTTCTGTCA
Source organism: Lagerstroemia speciosa (assembly GCA_037672795.1). NCBI lineage: Eukaryota > Viridiplantae > Streptophyta > Magnoliopsida > Myrtales > Lythraceae > Lagerstroemia > Lagerstroemia speciosa. Next base: position 11,030,660 of record CM075288.1, on the reverse strand, counting down.
AATCCCCTAAAAAACTATAATCCTAATCTGGAAGCTGTTCCCTTCACGGTCATTACTTTCTGAAAACGGGATTCCTCTTCATCCCGGTCAGGAAGTTCATTTACATTCTTGCGCCGGCCTGAACCATGTAGTGGCTAGGGCTTGACAAATTGATCCCTGCAGCTCTGAATCCACCACTGGAAGCTGCAGAACCCCCAACTGGGGAGGGCAACTTACCAGAAGGATCGCCTTTTACAGAGGTGCTGGTGTTCTTTTTAGGATCAACAGAAAAGGAACCGATAATAACCTGAAGAGATAAATGTCTCATCACCTCAGGCAATTGTGAAAAAACAACACAATTTTAGTAAGAAGAAACCAAAATTGTGGACCCAAGACTTACTTCCAATAGCCAAAATATTGGAAGAGATTGCCTCTTCAGGTTGAGAAAGGGCAAAAAAGGAAACGAGTGTGAGGATATATGCAGGTTTCAATTCAGAATTTGTAAGTAATTTGACAAGGGTGCCAATTGCTCTCCTCAACTCCCTATGGGGCCATGCAACATTGAGTATAAACCTTTAGGAGCCAAAGCAATGTATATTATTGATACCTGAACAGGGCCTGCGGCAACTAAGGGGCCACCAACGCCTCCACCGATAATTTGGCCACTGGTATCAGACAAACATATGCTTAGCCCACCAGTTCTTCCTCCAAGTTCAGTATGCACATATGATCCAGAGAGAGTAATAATCTCGAATCGACCCTAAAGTGCACAATTACCAAAACAAGTTTAACTTGATATGCCAATCTAACAGAGTGACCTAACCTTTTTAAAAAGCAAACAATGTTTCTAGATTAAATGGCAAAAAGTAGTTTCAATGACTTTTCAACATGTAGATTAGAAAACGGAAGAGGCTCTATTTGGGCACAATCTTTAATACCTTTTTTATTTTTGTCCTAAATACATTTTTTTTGTTCGACATGGTGCACGGGGAGGCAAAGGAGGAAAAGAAGGGGGCTCGCCAGCATCCACCACGCCGCCATTAAAAAAAAAAAGAAGAAAATTTTGATACAAGAGAAAGAGTGAAAAAAATAACCTAGTGGAAAATTTTTGAGGATTAAACCCAACACAAAACAAAAAAAAGGTTTAGGATGAAAAGAGAAAAGAAAGAAAAGCTCTAGGACCAAAACCAAACTTTAAAAGAAAGCACGTAAACTTACCTCATAGGTAATATTGCCTCCTGATGTAGCTGGCTGGCGCAGAGAAGCAATAGAAATTGAGCCGGATGCAGAGAGAATGCATATCTCACGCTTACTTTGCTGCATGAACAACATGATCTTCTGGGCTACATCCTTTATTCAATTAAGTAAAAGATCTCAACAAATTAATAATAGGAAAAAATCAGCAAAAGAATAGGATCATAGTTAGCATCTAAAGCAAGCAGAATACCAAAATAAGCATATTAATTGCAGCAGCAGATACTGACCGCTAAGTGGCCTCTAACACTTTACTGATTAAAAAAAAAATGCGGCTTAGAATTTTTCATCAAGATCATGGGGATTATTAAACTTTTAGGACAAATATGGATAATGATGATGTATCATCTGAAGAATTATATATTAGTCAGTAGTTATTAAGGATAAAAAAGATGATGCCTCTGGCTCTGTTGCAAAGAATGAGGAAAAGAAAAAACAAAGCCCAGAAAATACCCATGATATAAATCAAAGAATGCTATTTCTTTCAAAGGATTGCCAAATTTGAATCTTGATGAATCCATTATTTTGTCTACTGTGAAAAAAAAATAGATCATCCCCTAATGAAAACATTACTTGATAATGTATATCAGACATTCATCAAAGCATCAAAATATCTGATGAATATGTTTGTCCCAATAAGGTTATTAGCCCGACATTCTCGACTGCTATATGTGAACTTGTTCAAACATGAAAATATCAAAGACATAGTGGCACACAAAGCAAATGAGAAGACATTATCAACTATCCGGAAACTTCAAAATCATGGACAACGGAAGAAAGCAAGCAAGCAAGAGAGAGTGGGGGAGAGATCATACTTCTCCGGCAGCTATTCCAATGACATGCGGAGTAAAACCTTGTCCAGCATTGCCTGCATCATTTAGAAATAGTACGTACAGCAAATCAATATCTTAACATTCAGAATTGAGGAAAATTGACCTTTTTTTCAAATAAAGGAAAAAAATATTCTATAATATGAGGAATTTTTATTGATCCTGCTTTATAGTATGGCGTGAGTAAAAACCAATCAAATCATAGTAAATGATTAAATAGATATTAATCACACAGGTATCAAACAGGTCCTTCCTTGCCACCGAGTGGTTGTAAGGCAGGACAACTAAAGATTTTCTCATATATTATGGTGCCCCGTGTTTCATATTTGGGTGACGTGGAGATTGATGATTGTCTATTCTAATTCTCAAGAAACTTACAAACTTAAAAAACAAACTGGGCATACCGCTTGTATTTTATTTGGAAGAGTTCTTTTTCATTTTTCACAACATGTTTACCACCTCTTAATCTCTGGCTAGAAATTTAGAAGAGAGTGAAAAACAAAATACAGGAAATTGAATGGAAAACAGTTAACGAACCAAAAATTACAGAAAAAGACTAATATGCAACCATATAAAACTAAAGAAATGATTCAGCATCAGCATTCGTATTAAATTACTGAAGAAATGATTCCCCAACATTGACCATTTTCTTCAGGTTCTGCATAAAACGGGAAGGAAAACTGACGAAACATACGGAATACAAAAAGGAAACAAATCTACCAGCAAGAAAGAAACTTTGAATTTTTCCAAACTATTTCAGCATTAGAAGAAGATAGAAAACAAAATCCACGGGAATTCCTTCAACAAAAATTTAGCAACGCAGTAGCAATAGAGCTAGGGACTAAACCGGCACAAAAAGGATTAACTATTGCATGCAGAGCACCAACTCCTCGAAATAAAGGCTGTACGCAGATATACCTACAAAACTGGGTCAAATATCAAACTGCTACAGGAGAAAAGGAATGAATTTCTTGAAATTAGATCCACTGTCCTATATATTCATAAAGAAAAGATTCAGTTCAGCAAAAGAGAAAATAAAAATAAAAATAATATTCAGTGTTCCGAGGGGCGGGAGAAATTCCAGTCGATTAAGTAAAAGAGAGAACCGTAAAATTTAACCAAAAAATGGTTTGAAGACAACATGCGCAGAGGGGTTGACTCAGAACTCTAGATCGACTGAATTCAAGAGTAATAAATAGTTCATAACAAGGGTAACCAATTCAATTCAGGTAACGTTCAGCAAAAAAAAAAAAGGGCAAAAAATACAATTAAGGTAACAAATACAAAGTAAACAAAACGTAGGAATGGGAAACCGATAAAGTTTCAGAGGATCCACCTAGGCCAGATAATTGGGACTTGCGGGCAGAAGGGCCAGAGTAGGAAGAAGAGGGCGGAGGGGAAGAGCTGCCACCGAACCCCTGTTGGTCCTTCCTCTCCCTGTGGGATGAAGCAGTGGCTTTCTTGGCAGCGAGGGCCAGCTCCGGCGTTCCGTACTTCCGGGGCCGGCCTCTCTTCCTCTTGGACGGCTCCACCGGGGCGGACGCGGCAGCTGAGGGAGCGGAATGTGGGTACACCATGTCGGCGGAGGCCACGGTGGAGGACGGGGGCAGGAGGCCATTGGTGGGGGAGGCGGCGACGGGGGAGTGGTGGTGGTGGTGGTGGTGGTGGTGGTGGTGTTGGGGGTGATAGTACGAGCTGAGATTTTCATTTGGGGGTTGCTGGTCCATAATCAGCAGCAGCGGGGACGGAGAGAGATAGAGAGGACGCCTTCTGTATCGAAATTGGGAATTGAATTTTTTTTTAATTTGTTTTTTTTCCAATTTATCGATTGATCCCACTACTGGAAATTGACAAATTGCTGGGTTCACTGTCAGCCAGTGGATCATTGCAGGCCGTTCGATTGGAGGGTCGGCCTCATCGGAATCGGAGGCTTTGATTCTTAAATTTCCTATCTAGATATTTTTTTTCTTTTTTTGGGTAGTAATTGATTCTTGAAATTTTAGTACCAAGTAGATCGCACTCACTAACCATCCGGGGATTTTTCTTTTCTTTTCTTAAAATCAAAGATTGGAATATATTACTGCAGAATAATTTCATAAAAAACGAAATTATACACTTCTAATGTTTTCTCATATGAAACATACATACGCCTCACTAATAGTGTTTTCCTGGGAGTGTCTTGTTCTTTGACATTCCCCTATATTTTCAGCATAAAACAGTTTAGCAATATTATATATATATTTTTCCTAACACATTTGAAAGTAAGTATTCCGTTTGCCCCTTATTTAAAAACCGTTCCCAGTGCCCGAAAATTCAGATACTCAAAATGCGATTACAAGTAGCACAACGAGAATTTTGTATAATGTATACTTTAAAGCTCAATTTTCTTCTTTAGAAAAAATATCAGCCACTTCGAGTTAGTGTATCCAATATTCACCTGAACCCGTACATCAGGTCGTCCCTGGGTCGGGGGCGACAGTAGCTTTTCTTTACTCTCTTCCTCTGTTGAACGAACCAACCCAAGAGACCCGGCTTATCGACCCATTTCTACAGCTAGCATGCCTCAACAGCAGGGAACAACAACCAGATGCCTCTTTGCACCGCCCCTTTAGAAACTAATAATTCTTACTAATTTAAATTTAGGCGTTTTGTCACACTAAGAGAGGGCTCTCTCCATTTATGAAATATTTTAAAAAAAAAAAAAAAACACTTGTGTGATATATTCAAAACACCTCAACCATATCATATTCATCAGTACGGGAGAAATTTCTAATGACAGACAAATATTACAACAAACAGCAAGCTGAGTTGAGAATGAAGAATGCTCCTAGTTAACTGTTCCTTCTCTTAACGGTAACTTCAAGAAGCACAGGTTCTTCCCTTGTTATGTTCAAGCCCATCCTTTAGGCCCTCCTCGTCACTAGCTTCCTTTCTTGACTCAATGCAATTTGACTGCTTTAGCTCCTCCAACTGCGAGTTTGGGTTAAATGCTTTGGAATGGTGTTTGTAAGAAAAAACACGAGGTCTCAGCGTGGAAACCATTTATTTAGCCTAAAGACATCTATGACGGATGATTACCTCCTTGCAAGTTTTCTGATGAGCTTCCAGAAGCTCCTCATACCTCACCTGCAAACCAGACATTTCTGCCTGTAGCTTCTCGTACTCGCCCATTGTTGGACCACCCAGCTTTTGCTGTATAAACCTGAAAAATCTTATTTAGAGCCAAATAACTGTGAAATCAAGGTACAACTTCATAGCACTAACTGGCAATGTAGCTACTATTTTCACGAAAGGACCCATTTTACACAGTTCAGAGAATTTGAGCCACATTCTTGCAAGAGTAAAAGGAAATCATGCTCAGAGCAAAGGAAAACCCAGTTGTTGGCCTCCCATATCACATTCAATATGAAAAGCATAACCTCTGCGCAAGGGTAGGATGAGAAATAACCACAAAACTGAGGTTAAAAGGCCTGTCAATGTTAGTAATACTTGACCATTTGATTTTACTTGCCTTGTTCTTTCATCATATAATGCATAATCTTCAATTTAGCAGATGCTTATCTAATCGAAGTTTCGAGTAAACTCTAGCCATCCACAAGTTAAACAACTTGTCTGCTGAGACAGCATGCGACTTTCAGCACTTACCCACATGCACAACTTGGTACCTTGATCACAGTATGTTCACAAAGTCAATCTTGCTTTCCCCAGATAAGGGCTAACGAAAAGCTTTCAGTATTAGTGGAGGATCAATGAAATGGCCCAGCAGCCCTGAGCCCCTCAGGCTATAGATATCACGGCTATACCTGCTCATCTCAAAACAGCATCTTCTAATGTCCTTTTCTGGGAATCTTCCTCTATCTTCTCTGTTAGAAGTGCGTGAGACGGTATAAGATTACATAAAACCCAAGGTGGCATGCACGGGCTGCTATGGTTCTTTGGCCACATCCCAAGAGCTTCCTTCATTTCCGGGTCTCTACATAAGAGACAAGTTACCCACAAAAGGCCAAGCCTATGCAATAGGTTTATAATTTGGATGATAAATGTGTATTTTGTTCAGTTGTTTCTGAAAATCGTGACTAGTTGTTTCGCTTGCCCTGAAATAAGAGCGATCTGGGAAAGAGCAGGAACAACATGTTGGCAGCAGGAGTGGTGGAGATTGATCTGTGGAACTGCTTCTTGCTTTAAGGAAATGGAATGGGAAAAGCACGATTGCAACTGTGCAGAAATCGGCCTGGACTGGCTATGTTTATCAGAAGAGCAAGGAAAGAAATCTCAAAATTATTCCAGGACACTTCTTCGAGTGTATCAGCTATCCTCCTCCAACTACTACAACTCATCAAGGATGTAGTTGCTGCTTATTATCCAAGTCTAATAAATTGGATTTTATCAACACCTTGGCAAACATAACTTTGCTGAGGAATTTTAGTGTGTGTGTCCGTGTGTGTATTACAAGAGAGGAGATCCATGTAATTGTATGTACGAAACATATCAAGTTTAACTGAAAGGTGGCAATTACTTGTCAAAAACAAAAAAAACAAAAACATTTTTACAAATCGTTTGATTGTTACTTTGGCTTACCATGTCCACTGTCCAGATCATACCATGCGTGCTTTAAGACAAACTGAATAGATTTCTGGGCTGCAGAAGAGATCCAGACTCTAGTCGAGCTTCCAAGTAATAATTTTCGCTGATAAATCATCTAGTGCAACTATATGAAAGCATTCACAGGCACAACAAAACTCGATGAAACGATTGCATAATCCTCCATGAGAATTCTCAACTTCCCTTAGTAATTTAAGAAAATGCGGAAAAAATGTAGATCCAAAACACGGACTCACTCAATTGCGGAGGAAGGTTTGTCATTTTGCTCGTATAAAGCGACCAGGACTGCAATGACACGAAAACAGACTGATCAATCAGATCGATCGAGCAAAAAAAGAAACAAATCCAGAGACAAGAGAAAGAAGGGGAAAAGAAACCTTTGGTCAGTGAATCGACTACTCCGCTGGACTCCAAATATTTCCTAAACGCTTCCTTCTTGGCTTCTTTCTCCTGACCAAGACGAGAGTGAAATCCGATGCATGTAAATGTGAATCCATGGGCGGGTGATGAAGTACGAGAAGAAGATGGAGAGACTCGTAGGCTCGTAGCTGTACCTCCTTGTATCTCGACATCCCCAGGTCTTCGATCTTCCTCTTCGCTGTCAATCCTCTGAGATTGGGTTCGCTCAGTGCTGTAATGAAGCACTTCCACTTTTCCTCATCTGATTGCCCAGTAGAAGTTGCTGAAAAAGGAAGAAGCTGGTGAGCAGGCACTTCCCTCAAAAAGTACTGATTATTTTACAATTTATGAATTTTTTTTTGGCACTATCCAGTATCCCAAGATAGTTAAAGCCTAATCTGTGGTCATAATCTTGAAAAAGTTTCTACCGATTCTCCTAACTTGAGATCGATTATACGATCACTCATTTTGGGATTTAATAAGAAAATTTCTATGTCAATCTCAGAATTAGTATTATTATCTAGTATTAACACATATTATAAATAATTATTGAATAGGAATAACAATAAATGATAGGGAGGGTCTGTCTGATCTGATGGCCACCAGACCTGGGCAAACTTATGGGCCTACTGAGCTTTAGCCTTAGCCTGAGCCTGAGGCCCATTTATCGGCCTCCATGGAGCCCACGATATCGACATTTGTGGAGATGAGAGTCCGTTCATGTTTACAAGTCACAGGATGAGAATCAGATCGGGGTTGACAGTTTAGGGAGCACGGAGATGGAACTGTGACAAGAATTATTGCCAACTTGTTTAATGACCTGAGCTTTAGGAAGAGCACGAAGTCGAGAGGTTAACATTCGGTATCAAGGAGTTGAGTAGAGAAGAGAGTGATGAAGGATCAAGGAAGCCGCCAAAATTCATAGCCTGCCAACTTTACATGGTAACAACTGCACCACAATGGCGAAATCCCAGCATCCTCAACAATCAAATCCCCGGCATCTATCACACTGCAGTTTTCTGCTTCTTTCTTGCCATTAAATTAAGGGAGCCAACCAAAACCAAGAAAAGAAACCGAAAAGAGCCGGAAACTTCCACTCCATACTTAGCCTCCTAAAAGATGGTGCAGGCGGAACCTCCGAAACTCATCCCTACCAGCGCCTTCTCCGTCCTTCAATGTCGGCTTTTCAGTTCCCATCATCAGCGGACTTCAAGTAAAGAGTCTCCCCTCCAGTCCCTTCACCGGAGCTGCCTCCTTGACCTTCGGCAGAGCTTGAGCTCCCCATCTCGTGCTTACCACCACCGCCTAGCACTCCTCCAGTACCACCCGTGAGGCCCCCTTCTCCATGGCCATAGTCGAGGAATCCTCCGACGCTACCACCCATGTGACTAGTCCCAGTATGGAGGATTCTGAGGCCAGAGCTTCCTCCTGCGCCACCAGAACTCATGCTGAGATGGCCATGAAGAGCTGCTGCAGCAGCCTCGTGCTCCTGCAGGGCTGAGAAGGGTGATTGCTGGGCATGGAGCATTGAGGAGCGAGCTGCCAGGAGAGACCGTGAGGTCATCGCTTGAGCTTGATGCTGCTGCTGCATATAGTGGCCTGCTGCTCCAGCCTGGGCCATTCCACTGCTCGGGTACTACATGGTAGATCAGCCCACTCAGATAATCTTGCATTTGAAAGTTGGTAAAACTTTCTCTATTTCCATGCACGTCACTAAAGATGTTGAAAAATAAGACATCCTGCTAAGGGCAATCATTGCCCTCTCTTCATCTTTGAAGATCAGAAAATGGAAAACCATTTTCCATTTTCAAATGGATGCAACAGTTAGTACTCCAACAAATCACATGACATGCTTCTGTTTATTAAAAAGCATTTTTCAAGATTCAATGGTATGTAGAATGCACGGTCCTTTCATGGTCAATCTATGCTCTACATAAACTCAGACAGCGAAAGTCTTTCATCAGGATATTGAGCTGCGTGCTGTAGTCTGAATAATGAAGATTGCAGTGCCACTAACCTGATTGTACATGGTGGGCTGTTGAGGTTGAGAATCGGCAATGGCCGCCAAGTAAATGAGGTTCCTCTGCAGTTTAGCTTGGCTCCTGCAAGAGAAGAAAAAAATCAGTTTTGACATCCATTCAGGCGCACTTGGCCAGCATTTGAGTTTACATTTTCATCAAATGTATTCTTACTCGGCACATTCGCTTAGCTTCCCTGTATTCTGGCTCTCAACAATCTTCAAAATCAATGACTTGTTCTCATCCAAATACTGCAAGGATTTACAATGAACGGGAAAGAAGGAAACACCGAAAGCATTACTGACTGCTCATTCTAAGGCAAAAGCATCTTGGAATTCATTGACTTCCATTTTTGCTGTTTATGATTTGTTGAAAAATTGTGGTACGAGCAGCAGCTGATTGGACACTTTGCTTTTATTGCAATGAAAGAGTATGAGTTCAATCTATGATAATCAGTTGATATTACATATCAGAAGTTCCGGGGTTTTCTTTCGTTGTTGATCAAACATTCTCAAACGGAACTTGTAGCTGATCTGTGACCAAACTACAGCTTTATGTGCTCAAATATACTTTAAAGCACTGAAGAATATGATATAATATCATCGGAAATCATTTGGTAAAATGGAAAAGGATAACAGGGCAACAAGAACTTCTCTGACACAACTACATAATGTTAACACGGAAGTGTTAGAACGATTCGTTGCTTCAACTTTAACCATCGGAAAGACATCTAAGTCAGAAAAATTAGGACAATGCAGATTATGGTTGGTGGAAGGGATACCAAACAAGCTCATGACATAAGGCTATGTAGATGAATAATCACAGCTTCGGTACAATAAAAAAAACGAGTATACTAAATTATATCACAGAAAGCGCATAATGCATGAGAAAGATAGCAAGATCCTGTAAGGATTATTCAGCATATCAATCAGTTAGTGGACCACACTAATTTTCTAGGTTTGACTCGGGTAAAACTTTCCGATCAACATTTTTTTTCCCATAGCCAAGACTTGAACCCAAGAAATGATTAAGGGGAAGAGGCACTGGACATAAGCTTGGTATAGGTTGGTGAAATTTCAAACTAATATTATTGATGTCCAGTGCAAGAAGGACGACTTATCACTTACTTGCCGAGAGAAAATCAACACAAAAATAGATTGTTGAGTTAGCCGCAGGCGAATAAACATTGAGGAATCTCCCTAATGGTACATCTTTTCATAACAAGGCGCTCATAGGCACGCTCAATGATTGGAACAGGAAATGTCCCGCCATACGGAAATCATCAAGATTAAATTTTCAGGAAATAATCTATAGATAATCAATCAGTTGCTTCGACATCCAGAAGGAGAAGAACGAGACGAAGCTGCATAGGGGTCACATCGCCTACAAGCAATACAGAAGTGATCAAAAAAACAAAACTTTACCCATTGTTTTCCATTTCAAGAATTTATTAAGCGGAAACTCACCATCAACTGTACTGCTGCTGCGGAAAAATGACAAGATAGAGCCACATGAACCCAGAGAAAACTAGAAAGGATGCAGAAAAATGAAACATGGAACACAAAGGACAGCTGGAGAAGTAAGGAATTTGGGTATGTGGCGAATAAGCAATAGCAGTAGAGAAAGGACCTGTTGAATAATATCAGAGGTGACGTTGTTCGGGTAATAGGAAGCCATCATAGGCTGCATCTGCATCAGGTGCTGCTGCATTTGTTAAAAGAAAACGCAACTCACCTTCTTCCCCTCCCCCACTTTATATAGCCCTCCTTCAGGCTTCAGCAGCTCCCTTTACACACACAGTTCGCAGCTTTCTGTTTCTAAAGGAACAGAGGAGCAGGGGGGAAGAATTCAGAGGTGGGGTTTCCCTTTATCCGTATCTCCGGTTGTGTTTCTTGCTCTCTTTCTTTATTCATTTTTCTCTCACTTTTATCTCCCTTCCTCACTATCAGTTGTACATCTGCGAGTGAGTAGTGTGTGAGTTTGTGTGCGAGAAGTTACCGTTGACATTACAACTCATTATAGTGATATTAAGACAGGAGAGATGCGGGAGGCAGGAGCAAGCTATTAATGGAGTATATCTCTCTCTCTCTCTTGAATGGAGTTTTGTGTGAATGTGTGCAGTGATGGAGACTGAGGGCTTTGGGCTCTTACTCTGCTCTTTGTCATGGAGCTCTGCACCTGTTCTGTGACTGTGCCCCTGCCCCTCTCCCTCTCCCTCTCCATCTCTCTCTCTAAACTGTGAGGTTACTCTACTCACGTGATGGGGACAGTGGTGGGATTTTTTATTTCATATAATATAATACAAATAAAAAAATGGCTTTTTTAATTATCAAAATAAAAAAAATAACAGTGGTGATCACCTGTTATGTGATACTTATACTTTGGCATTCAACTATTAATATATTAGATGCCATACAACGAAAAGATAGAGTAATCCTAACCACTAGATATGATCAAATACATTCCAAAATTCAAAGTAATTCAAAGGTAGCGGATCATAAGTACCATATTGATATGTTAAACGGTTTGTGAGAAGCATATATGGTATACTTAATAAAGAGAGAACTCTCCCTCGACAAGAATCTTTGTGGAAAACGTGAATCGTGCATGTTTACTGCGAGCATAACCTGTCCAAGTCATGGAACCGGAACGAGTGGTTAATAAATTACGCTCAAGGATCACGGACTGCTGCCACACACGGACACGGCATGGGATGGGAGCTCTCATTTTCTCGAAGACTTGACGCATTTAAGGTCTTTTGTAATGCCGGTGCGAGAGAGCTTATAATTGTTTCATAGCGAAGAATCTCATGGGAGTCGCGCAAAGAGTTATTTCTTTGTATGGGTTGTTAATTATGTACTTTGAAAGAATACATTATGTAGTTTAGTAGTTGAATCGTCACTCATCTTTTTCATGATCTGCTAATGCAAAATCGATATCACGAGTTTACGCGAATGTCATAACTCGAAACAATTAAGGCTTATTAGGGAATATAATTAATGATGCAAATTTTCCGATGGAAGACGGATAGACAATGGTCATGGTTTGTATTTTAATTATATTTACTAATAATTTATTAAATAAGATATGGGTAATACTATGTGTGTTTGACCATTACATCTATATCGTTTGAAGGCTAAGAATTGTACAAAATTAATTTTTTTTTAACTAACGTCCACGATCGACGAGTAAGGAAAATGAACGAAACTCAAATAGATTAATTACTAATTAAATTCAGATGAAATGGTTATTAGGAACTGAAAGTACAAATTTAAGAGACATGAATTGAGATCTTGGACCATGGGTAAGATGGTAAAATGCGATAAAAATGAAGGTTGAAGACATGCTAGCTAACACAAAAAACTTGGTATATAGCAATTAGGTAGCCCTTGCAGCCGTGGAATTAATGGAGATTGGCATAGCAAACCCATGCAAGTGGCGAAAAAGATGTAAGTGATGGAGAAACAAGGCAATCTCGAGGGCGAGGCTTCTGAGATTGTCGGGTGGGCATTCGACGGATTCTTATGGACCACGAAATCAAGCACTGGGCCATTGATCTGATGTGATTAATTTGTGCTTCACTCTCACCCAATAGCAAGGATAACTTGTCGTACTAAAAAACATTTCCCCTTCTTTTCAAACTGTTCCTTCGTGTACCCAAAGTGGGGGGAGAAATTGGATTCATGTGTGCTCCATTTTGCCAACACTACCCCTTCACTTTCTTCTTAGAAAGGAAAGCAGGAAAAAATAAAAAGAACTAACAAAAGAGTTAAGACCTGCAGGATTAGTACTTTAAATCATCTCATAAAACAATCTCATCTTTATGACTGTGCCTAGCTGGGTAAATTCTTCCTCCCGTGTAAAGTCGATCGGTTTGACGTACACGAGGAATGCACGTATGGAGCTCATGTTTCCCTCACATATCGCTTCGTGAAGGATCTCGACTCTATGTTTCCTCGGATTCAAGAGAAAATCCGATAAATTTCTAATCAAACGAGTCTTGAATATCATCTCACACCGTGGTTGTTACTGTTTTCATCAAGCATACATCTTAGATCATATTTGATGCATAGATTAAATCGGAGGGAGAATTCCCAAGGCTTATCGTTAGTTAGGTCACGATATGCTACAGCCTCGAACATTACACACTTGTCAAGGCTGTTGTTTTTTTCTTCGTAGAATCTCTTTGGGTACCAGTGATGTGCGGATGTCTTATCTGCTAGGGAGACCCCTCTTCTCAGAAGCTGCACGGCTAGTTTAAGTCATACATACAAATCTTAATCTATATAAAACTTTATAAGACCTTATACCCGGGAAGGGTGGAGCCATTAGATCAGAGGGTGAGTCATGTTTCCTTCGGGTGTTGTCTGGCTCCGTGGACTGTTGTAATACTTTCTCTAGCGAGCATCGGATTATGGACAACCCCGCGTGCTTTTGTATACATGATAGGTCACTGACACTGCTAATAAAATAAAGATAAATTTTTTGCACGATTGTATATGTCTCTCAACCATATTTAATCGCCGTACATTTTTGCCCCTTTATACAGAGACTCGGCTCCATCTAGAATGCTCGATAGAATGGATACTTATGTGATGAAAGAATGGTGGATGATGCTCCCAGCTTCCCAAACAGGATGGTTGGTTGGGAGCATCTCTGCTGTACCTGTTGGTCTACCACTCACCCTCTCTCTTCCTCGGGTTCAATTCGACCATAAAAAGGTCTTTGATGCAGTAGTATTATTCATAGATTTATGATTAAATAAGTACCGATTAAACCTTCATTCATTAGAATCTCTGTTCTCCTTTATATTCATATGTACCTTGGCTCTGCTCCCACCACAGCACTTTCCATGTGACTCATTAATCTTCTCACTGGCAGCCATCTACAGTTATGAGTTCTTGAACCTGACACTCCTTAAAGTTTTTGAATATGATTGAATCTCTTAAAAGAAGAAATTGTGAGAATTTTATTCCTTACTTACTTAATCGATCCGACTTAAACTTGAAACGATAAAATTTTATTGAATTTTTTAATAAAAGGTGATGATAAAACCTGAGAATGTTTTCCTTCACTAGGATATTTATGGAGTTGGACGGAACGTTGGTCCTCTGTTTCCCGCACACCTGTCTGTGTCTTGTGTCCCCTGACATGAATGTGTAACTGATACACACGGGAAATATTTACCTGGTCCACAAGAGATTAGACCCGTGTCCATTCCAAAAGTTCAAACTGATAGGATGGCGGTACCCGTTATTTTATAAACTATGTTTCAATTCATCAATCCTCTGACGTGAGATTCATATATCTCAATAACACACGTATGTATGTATGTCCATTTGATACAACTCTGAATAAAGGCAACGTAACTTGATGGAGAGCTGTAGGAACAGACTCTGTCGAGGGAGAGGATGGCACATAACACATACGTATTTATGCATGTACTTACACGACACTGGGAATTTGATTGCTGTGTGCTGCCAAGAGTCATTCATGACTAATCCAGTTAGTGTCGAGTCGATCCACTAAGAGATAAAACTCTCATAGTATTAATTTTACTATTCCACAAAAAACTCGAGCGGGGGACATTTTTTTCACAAAGGCTCGGCTGTCTGGCTGCGAGTCTAGCCCGCTGCACAATTGGGCCCACAATGGTGGTCCGTATCTCACATAGTGGGCTCAAGCGGTGGCCCATGCGGTACCCACGCGCTCGGATGGAAATGTTCGAACGAGAAAGTGAATCGAGGCCCAAGGGGCAGGGGCTGGGAGTGTCGGTAGTCTATCCAAGTGACAGCATGTGCAAGAATTCTCCACAAGCTCGGAAGTTTACAACAACTCCGATGAGAATTCTCACTCTGTTTGCATAACTTTGTTCTTTCTGCTGTAAGTTGCCAGCAGATTGCATGACTTTGTTTTCTGTTAACTCGTACGTACACAAATCTTGATTCTTAAATTCAAACTTCCATACTTTCTTGAAAGTATAATCGAACTATTAACGGGTGATTTATTAATAAATATTTAAATAATAATCATTACCGGTCTACTATCATCCATATCGAGTCACACTACATGATCTTCTCTATCGAAGTAACTAGTAAATGATCGAGAAAACATCGTCACCCTAATTTAAAATTAGAATTTCTCAATAGAATATAAGCGAAATACAACATCAGGCTCATACAGAGCTTAATTTGTAAAGCTTCCATATATGGTATTGGATATTACCAGCCTTCTATAATCAGTAACATATTAATGATTTTTTTTTTCCAGCTCAAGAACAGCATTGCCATAATTCAGAGGCAGGCTAACAGAGAATCGATTCATCCATAAAATGATGAAAAAAGAAAACCAACATAAAAGAATTCGATATCTCTATCTTTTAAATAAGTTATTGTCCGAAACTTATGAATGATTTGATTATTTTTATCGAAATAATTTTTTCATTAACAGACTGACCTAGTTCAAGAATTGAACTAATTGACATTGAATATTGACTCGAACGGAATAATTGATTAGAATTCCTTAAACTTCTGACTATCAGTAATTCAGAACGTAAAGGTAAAAACTATTTACCCTGTATATTCCTATTATCAAGTCGTGTACAATAAAATTAAAATTTATCCCCCCTCTCTCTCTCTCTCTACCCACAAAATCCAAATTCCATTTGACCTAAATGCCCCTCCTCTATCTCCGTTAACCAAAATCGTAGGTGAAACCCTCGGGCCGAATTTCCTTCTCAACCCTCGCATCTCTTCCCTCTTCTGCCCCTGTAATCCGCTTCACCATTCTCCAATCTGCCCCGACCTTAGTTACCCGTTTCCCCGCCAATTTCCCTTCCCTCCTTTCAAATATTTCTTCCCGTTGATCTCTTCTCTGCCCCCGTTAGTCCTCCGATCTGCCGATCAAGTTCCCATCTCTCCGAATCTTGCTCTACGACTGGCACCCCGCTGAACATGAGGATTCGACCGCCGTCTGAGTTCTCGGGGTGAAGTTCCTCTACTGGGTATGCCTCTGTTTCTTGGAATTTCGGTTCCCCAGTGAAATTGTAGTACTTAGTTGCTTTCCTGCTCTCTTGGATTGCTCTATTGTGCACTAGTGTCTGTTCTTTCTGAGGTTGTTCAATTTTCTGTCAATTGATCCGTTTTTTTAGCTCAATTTAGCTGTTTATGATTGAACGCAAGACTCAAGCTCGTTGCTTCAGTTACCTGTCGATCGACGTATAGGTTGTCATTGTTGGATAGGACTATTTAAGGGTTAAAAGCGAAAAGAATTGATGATCGTCTGACTTGGATTGGAGTCGACTCCTTCCAGTTTCGTTGAATTCATGGGTTCCTACCTCTGGTTTGTTTGCTTAGGAAGCTGGGAAAGGTAATTCGGCTAGTTCGCCAAATGATAGGTGAAATTGAGATCTGGCCTCTGAGTTAGCATCTAAATGTATCGTTTTTAAATTTTTTCTGGGTCGGGTCAGATGGATTAAGCTTGTGTGCCCTTCCGTTTAATAAAAAATTGGAATCTATTCAGAAGTTAATCTTGGTCTTGGTTAGAAACTTATCTAATCTGGCAATTCTCCTGCAGATTGAAGGTTTCTGCACATTTTATTTGGTTACTGGGAGAAAAGAATTTATTTTTCGTTGTAAGTGTTGATTCGACTCGAAGTTTCACTTGTGTGAATCTGCATATAATTGGTCCAAAACTGCCTCAGGCACGTCGTTACAGGACAGAGTAACCGACAATGTATCTAACTGTAATCTCAACCTGTATAAGTTGTTGAAGTTTTTATTCGATCATGAGCATCTTCTTCTTTGGCAGGTTTTTATCCATTATTGATGTCCTGTCAGTAGCCGTGGGTGGGGATCACCGATGTTCTGAGATTCATTATCCAATGGCGAACCATGAATTAATTCTTGGGCAGAATCAGGATCTAGCACTTGGACCAAACCAGCGGCTTAATCCAAGTCTTAATCATGATATGTGTCTAAGCCAAGGCCAGGATTTGGGAACAGGACAGATATACGAGCATGATTTGGTTATGGAACAGGCTTTTCACCATGGACTAGCTTTGGAAAAGAACCAGGACCAAGAAGGAGGTGAGGATAATTATTTGCATGATGATGAGATTGCAGTGGATCGAAAGCCTGATGATGTAGAGCAAGCGTTGGCTCTCTCAGTGCAGAATCACGAGCTTGGGTTGATAGAGGCCAATGGCTTAGAGGTCTCAAATCACGAAAAACTGGATGGAATTGTTGAACTGATGCATAGAGATGGTCAAGAAATGAGAACCGACATGGGTCCTGATCAGGGACAGCTTGTTCTTGGTCTTCCTCCACCAATTCTTCAGCCCCGTGCTCTCGACACAGGCCCAAACCACGAGCTATCTGTTGGGCAGGAGTTCCCTGATGTGGAGAACTGCCGCCGAGCCTTGAGAAATAATGCAATTGCCCTCCACTTCGAGATGCAAACAATAAAATCTGACAAGACCCGATTCACTGCAAAATGTGCGAGCGAGGGTTGCCCATGGCGGGTCCATGCAGCTAAATTGCCCGGTGTCCCAACCTTCACGATCAGGACCATCAGCGGGGACCACACTTGTGGAGGAATCGTTCACCTGGGCCACCACCAGGCATCGGTTGAGTGGGTCGCTAACACCGTGGAGCAGCGCCTTAGGGAGAACCCGAATTACAAGCCCAAAGAGATCCTCGAGGAGATCCATCGGGTCCATGGCATCACGCTGTCTTACAAGCAGGCCTGGCGTGGGAAGGAGCGTATAATGGCTTCTCTACTTGGGTCCTTTGAGGAAGGGTACCGCCTTCTTCCAGAGTACTGCAGACAGATAAAGAGGACGAATCCTGGGAGCATTTCATCAGTTTATGGAAATCCTGATGACAACTGCTTCCAGCGGCTTTTTGTATCTTACCAGTCTTCAATCTATGGCTTTCTCAATGCTTGCCGCCCACTCCTTGGCCTTGATCAGACATATCTTAAGAGCAAATATCTTGGCACATTGCTCATAGCTACTGCATTCGATGGGGATGATGCCCTGTTTCCCCTGGCATTTGGGGTGGTAGAAGAAGAGAGTGATGAAAATTGGATGTGGTTCCTCTCTGAACTCCATGGTTTGCTCGAGACAAATGCTGAGAATATGCCAAGGCTCACAATTTTGTCCGACAGACGGAAAGGTATAATTGAAGGAGTGGAGGCGAACTTTCCAACTGCTTTTCATGGGTTTTGCTTGCACCATCTCAGCGAGAGCTTCCGGAAGGAGTTCAACAACACGGTTCTTGTTGACCTCCTATGGGAGGCTGCCTGTGCCCTCACAGTTATCGAGTTCGAGGGCAAGATCCTTGAGATTGAGCAGATTCTCAGGAGGCAGGGTATTGGGTCAGGAGGATCCCTCCCCGACTATGGGCAACGGCCTACTTCGAGGGCACAAGGTTTGGACGCATGACTGCAAATGCGGATGAGTCATTCAATATGTGGATATCAGAAGCCTCAGGCCTCCCAATTGTTCAGATGATGGAGTCAATCAGGAGGCAGCTGATGACCTGGTTCAATGAGCGGCGAGAGGTGAGCATGCAGTGGACCTCCATTCTTGTGCCTTCTGCTGAGAGGCGGGTTGGGGAGGCCCTTGAGCGAGCACAGAATTTTCAGGTCCTGCGTGCCAACGAGGCAGAGTTCGAGGTCCTATCCCATGAAGGGACCCACGTAGTGGACATTCGGAACCGCTGCTGTATCTGCAGAGGATGGCAGCTCTATGGTTTGCCCTGCGCTCACGCTGTCGCAGCTCTGCTCTCATGCAGGCAGAACGTACACAAGTTCACAGAGAGCTGCTTCACTGTGGCAGCTTATCGTAAGGCATACTCACAGACTATACACCCAATCCCTGATAAGTCTCTTTGGAGGGAGCTGCCCAATAGAGAAACATGTTCTGAGCATGCGATCGAGATCATCATCAACCCCCTAAGTCACTCCGTCCCCCTGGGCAGCCCAGGAAGAAGCGGGTCCGAGCTGAAGACAATGGCCGGACAAAGCGGGTTGTGCATTGTAGCCGGTGCAACCAGACTGGTCATTTTAGAACAACTTGTGCAGCTCCCATCTAGCACGGAACCAAGCATGGAAATAGTTGGCCTTCCGCGAAATCAAAAAATAAAAATGAAGACTCCTACTTTGTCAGAAGGAATACAGTTTTTTCCCCTGTTTCTATATTAAATGGACGAATTACTTTGTTAGGATTGTTTATGTTTTGCTAGGAACTTTCCGGGCTTGATAAGCATGATAATAAGAAGTCCTTGATAAAATTTCAGTGCAGCAAGTTCTCCCTATGTTGTTATGAGGACGATTTAAGGTTTTCTTACCATGTGAACAGTTGCTACTATTGGAAAACCTTCCGGATTAACCTCATGCTAACTATATATAGAATTTTTGGAGAATGCTGATTTCCCTGCTGCTGGGGCCTTGCAAGATCGAAAGGTCTTTATGAATATTGATGTGAATGGAGGGGCTGGTAGAGATAGTTGAATGGAGTTGGAATACAGGCAGCTCTTCCAGAGATCTCTCATAGTTTATCGTTGTCCAGTTCCAGCAAAGCGGGACTATGAGGAGTGCCGAAGTGACCTTTCAACATCGACAATCAGGTGCTCGTAAGTGCAGCAATGGCAGCATAGGATGGGAGACCTCCGTTACCCACTTGGATTGAGTTGAAGGGAACCTCGATGTTTCCTTTTCATGATCTCACTTATGAGCATGGAGGCTGTTGCTACCCACTTGGAGTTGGATATGGATACAAAGCAAGCATGGAACTGTGCATCAACGAGTAGAAATCAAGTTAGGCATGCAAGATTTGGTGTTGTGCAGTATGATTGATTCGGCTCATTAAAAACAAAGACAATAGAGATGATATCTTAGACACAGAATAATTACTACACAGGCATTTGAGTGAAAAGCATCATGGATACAATCGATGTCTCTCCACAAATCAGATTATCCCGTACCAGAACAGTAAATTCCTAACAGATTTCCTCAACTCACGCAACCCAAGGTCAGGATTCCCCAATGGGTCGACAAACCACCGGAGACAAAAGGTCAGAATGAAGCATCCTACTATTATAAAGGCAGTCAGCCCAACACCGACTGATTTCGCCAGAACCACATACATCCCTGATGCAAAAGCCAAAACCATTGCCAGGATAGCGATGAAAATGAAGATGATTGCTACGTTAGCAAACCTTGCACGCTCATAATACCCTCCCCCGGCGGTCCCAAACTGGAGATAAACTGCTGCCACCGAGCAGCAGAAAGCAATTGTGTCGAATATCACAAATGCCTTGAAGGCAATTTTTGATGCAAGGACGGCCATTCCCTCATCATTGCCATTGTTTTGGTAGCCGCCAGGGAGGGTAAAGGCGGCAGCAAATGTTACCGTGGCTATCAGGACTGCCACCAGGAGATGAATCTCAAGCATGTTTCCCTTCGCAGGGATAGAGTGGAAAGAGGTCCTGCAATCCCTTGGAGGATCTAGGGCCCTTGACTGGTGAGGCTCTTGTGTTTCCTTGTTGAGTGTCTTCTTTACATTGACATTCACCCATGCCTGCATTTCTTGTATGCCGTAGGTCTCCTTCAGCATGTAGTAAACCTTTGCAGCTGCAAAACCAGTCTGCAGAAAAGTGAAAGAAACTTATTCTGGTAATCGTGCTGTGATTTTAGGATGCGATCATGAAAACTTGTGTCCTAAGAAATACCTCTTGATATTTACTATAAATGCCAAGAGGGGTCAAATTCTTCTTGTTGGTTGCTTTTATATCGACTCTGTTGTCCCTTGCAAGGATTGCGACGATGTTATACTTCTTGTGCAGAGCAGCAAGATGTAAAGGTGTGTTCCCATCCTCATCTGGTTCATTCACAAGGCCCACAAGCTGTGGGTCATCTAGGATGTACCTGACAGAGATCTCTTGCCCACCTAAGACGGCTGTGTGAAGAGCAGTCCTGCCTTTATTATCCAAAAGATCACAGCAGTCAGGACGGGCCCTCACAAGCTCTCTTATAATAGTGACCCGTCCACGGAAGGCTGCTATATGGAGGGCAGACTCTCCATCTTTGCCTTGAAGGTAGGCTGTTGTGCTGTGGTTTCGGAGGAATAACTTGACAGCATTCACGTTCCCGAAATGGGCAGCGTAGTGGAGAGGAGTCCACCCGAGGATATCTCCTTCCTTTATCATTTCGGGCCTCTTCTTCACAATCTTCTTCATGGTACCTAATCAGGAAACGTTAACATCATATCATGTTAAAAGAACCCTGAATCACATAAACCCCTTGAGCACCTAAAAATGTCCTAATCACATGCAGCATCTTTTGATTTCATACTGCCAATTATGCACATAAGGGGGAAGGTTGTGTTTGGCTGGGGGATTAGCTTTAAGATGATCTCATTCACATCCAAAGGCAATCCTTAGCTTGGCAATCTTTTGTAACGGGATTCAAAACTGAACCCATTATCCCAAACAGCAAATCTAGATTCGATCACCAGGTGAATGCTATTGCTGGAAGCACGTCCAGAAAGCAATTAGTCTGCCGATTATCTCATTATTGAACTAAGCATGCCGAAGAACTTTAGATAACCTCTAGCAAACCCCGACCATGACCAAGTTGGTGCACTAATAGTTCAGAGTCTAGTAAATTTAAGTACTATGTAAAGAACATTATTACTGTTTCATGGGGAAAAAAGAATAAAGTTTCATCTGTAGAAACCAAATTACCATATAACTGATAGTATAGAGCTGCATGTAATGCTGTCATCCCGTTGGTACCCCTATGGAGGGAAGACGAAGAAGTTCTTAAGATCAGATCAGCAATATCGGAGAATTCCTTGGCAGCAGCTACATAGAGAGGTGACTCATCAGCACTATTGACACAGTTGGAGAGTTCAGGGTCTGCTTCTATTAGCAGCCTCGCCACTTCAAAGTGCCCATTTCTCACGGCGCAGTGCAGAGAGTTGTCCCCATTACTATTAACCATTCTAAGCAGCTCCTTGTGACCTAGTAAACAAAAGTAAATTTAATACACGATGCTGCACAAAGATATCATCCTCGTAATACACATAGCACGCACTGATTTGCAGCGGTTTCTAGGAACTGAGAAGAATGCCTTGCATTCCGGGAATTTCATAGTATCTAGCTATTGTCAACAAGAACAGCAATCGATTATATCTATCTGTCCCGAGAGTGAGTAAATTAGGCCTGGCATCCATTTCTAATACCTTGGACTTGCCCATCCTCAATGTCAGAATAGAGGATCCTGGCGTGCTCGATGATGAAGCCGACCACATCTGGACAGCCTGACCGGGCAGCCACGTGCAGCGGGGTGTCGCCCTTCAAGTTGGTGTAGTTGAACAGAGTTTGGGGGCTGAGGCGGGTGGCCTCCTTGAAGAACTGGAACTGCTTGAACTCGGCCGAGATATGGAGGATCGTGTTCTTCTTGGGGGTCACCTGCGAGAGCAAAGTCGTGTTCCCCCCGATGTTCTCCAGCAGGATGACATCGCCGGATCTTGCAGCTTCGTAGAGCTGAGGATCCATTGTGTCACTGCTCTGTTTGTATCCTGTCCCTGTTGAATCAATTTAAGACAAGAAGTCTCAAGTTTCTCAAAAGAGCTTGCTGTGATTGAGAAGAAAGGGGTGATTGTTTGGGAGCTGACAGAGAGAGAGAGAGAGAAGGAGGGAGGAAAGGCGACAGCAGATTCCCCTGCAACGACGGAGTCAACTGTCAAGTTCTGATTAGTCCTCTCTATGATTTTCTCACGGCCCTTCCATTCTCTTTCTGTTTTCATCCTCTGTTTTTCACTTCCACGTTGAACTGTCAGTAGATAGTAAATATCATATATAATCACTGAAACTTTTAAGATCGTTTCCCATTGTTTTAGTGTATTGATGATAGGACATTAACTTTTATTATTATTATTTTGGATAGATGCTGGGTGATCACTAAGAAAGCCAACAATTTCTGTTCCTAGAAGTCAAACTCAGAGGCACAGTTCACACTGAGGTCGTGGTTATCAGGCTACGCGTGGAAACCGTGGAAGATTGCCAAATTTTCAACGCTCTCAAATCTGCATGAGCTACGGGTGAGATGTCCTGATTTCGAGCTTTTTGCTAATCGAAAGCAGACATTGTTTGAGATTGAGAAGAACTGCCTGTGTAAGTCCACAGACATTGTCTGAGATTATTACAATCTTACCCATGCAACATGAAGTGGTTGAAGTTATGAATGAAATCACTTTTGGCCTATCGATCTCTAAATGGTCTTCCCAATCAAAGGATGCAATTCTGATTGTCCTTTTAAGTTTGTGCTATAGACTGGATCATAGCTTCCGCCATGAGCTTGAACAGATGGCCCAGATGCGCCAACTGAACCAATGGGATGCATAGTTGAAACCTTCCTTCTCTTGGAGGCTGCTGGTTATGATGCGTTGGTAAGGTTAAGTGCTTGAGCGGTTAAACTTGTATACAAAAACATAAGAAAAATGTAAGATTTGAGCTCCCAATCCTGATCGCGATGGGTAAACTGGATATCCGATACCCCCTAGCTAGTCGTACCCCCCCTCCAAAACCTTTTAATTTGCAGGGCTGAGAAAGCACGAAATCTAAACAAATACCCTTCTCTGCTACAATTCGACCAGTTATGAGGTTGTTTCTTAGTTTTGACTTTGAAGTTCTTTGGTCAGTTCACTTTTTGTTCTCCAATCTCTTCATTCAGATCTCTTCTTGTGCCTGCAACTGATAAAGCAATGCCTGGAACTGCCCCATGGATTCCTTCACAAATATAAAAGTCCTCAGATTCCAGACTCACCAGATATCTTCTTTCAGATGCTCAGGACAGATCCCCGCAATCTGGACCTGCAATTCTTTGCACTAGATGTTTCCTTTCCTGCCAAAAGAATAGACATAGACTGTTCGAAGGCAGTGATATGTTGCGCACAATAAGAAGAAATGCAGACCAAATGGATGTTGAAGAAGTATCCGTGAATAGTAGAGGACCCATGACGGAATTCCAAAACATGGATAGGAGCCAGTCCTGAATGACGGACTTCGTATAATAACGTGGCTCCCATTCCTTTACAGAGCCATCAGATAACAGCGTCAATATGGTCATCATAATATGTAATGAAAAAATTAGTGAGACAGAAGAAACCAGGAGAAATGGGGGGGAAAAAAACAAAGAACGACTCTATATATAGCCTCCATCCTCCAGATACAAAGACGTCATTAAAAAAGGAAAAAGATTTTCAGGGTCTGATTCAGATTCAGGAGAAATAGGGAAAATAAATGGGGAAATTTCATCCAGATTCACCCCTCTCTCTCTCAAACATGTAGAGACAGGGAGAGGTTCTGGAGATCTTCTCAGACCGAATCAGAAGCGTAAGCATTGCAAATCATTTGTCCTGTTAGATCATGGTCATCATCTTGCTGGGTCACTCTGACATCCTCGTTTTTGTAATTCCATCCTGTTTGGCTGTAAAAAAGCTGTGCTTTTTTTTTTTCAATATTTGATGAGCAAAATATCTTTTTTGGAATTGAAAACTTCCATTTTTATCTGTCGCGATGCCTTCTTGCATCATGACTTTCTTTTTGTTCTTTCTCTGTCAAGAAGCGGATTCTTTTCTGCTCAACATTTTAACATTTCATAGGAGGCAACACAATTGGTCATATATACAACAAATAAACGAATATGCAGAACGCAGGTGTGATGAAAAAGCACGGATTGTATATGAGTGTAGCTTAGTTGTGAATTAAATGCACAAGTTAGGTGGTGCATGGATTTTTGCTTTCTGATGTGTTTTATTATCTAGAGAAAATATTCTGTCAGGCAAAGGATGTGAAGACGGAGATTTCTTGTTACTCCAGCGATTAGTGTATCCGATTCTCTTAAGTCACAATCTCCCATTTCATGATGGGAAGTTTTGTGATATGTATTTCTTGCATCAAGTTACCTTTGAGTTATATTTAAAGAGGACAATGGGAAGTTTGGAGCTTGAGAGCTGCATGCACCTTATGCTTGATGTGTCTTGTTTGTGGGTTGTGCTTGTTTGCGTTGGATCTCTGCCTTTTACTCATCATCAGGCCTTTAATTTTATTCCCTTTATCTTTAACTTTTGAATCCATTTGCATTATTTTCTGTGGGTTGTTTTACTTTTATTTGTTGTTTGTTGTGTCCATCGAATTTAGAAAAATTAACTTCTTGTAGGCCCTGGCAATTGTTCTGGCAGGTAGCTTCCATCTTTGAAAAAAAAATTCTGACCTATTTGTTGAAAATCGGAAACAGGAGGTTGCTTATTCCAGTTCGTCGGTTTAGAGTTTTCATTGCGCTGCGTCTTTCCTGTGCAGTCTGGTATGGAGCCTAAAAAGAAGCTCAGTGGTGTAGCACTGATGGTAGGGGAACTTGCTGATAAGGAGGAGAAGAAGAAGAAGAAGCAGCTCAATGGTGTTGCAGTAATTTTAGATGGTATTTCCTTTGATAAAACAGGCTCTGATCCCCAAATAACCGAACCAGTCATGGAACGCTCAGTGAATGAGGGTAGTCATGTGGGGCAAGAAGGATTAGGTCTCCACAGCACAAACTGCAGTTCTGATTCTGTGTCTTATGAGAAGAACAGGAGATCAGGAACTCAGAAACCAAGCAGTGGTGAAAAGATGAGCTCGCCATCGAACAGACTTGGCCGAGCTCATTATAGTGTACCCCAGCCATTCTCCTTAGCGACTGAGAAGCGCGCCTCTGACGCATCTCCTCATGTTGGAGGAGAACCTCAGGTGAAAGCAATTACTAATCGTGTTATGACCTTGAATATTTCAAATGACCATCAAAATATAAAATGTTCTGATATTCATTGGTTTTGTAAGTTTTAGTTTAATTGTGCTGTCTAGAAGTTTCCAGGTGTTCACTGGGTAGCTTTAAGTTCTTCGCAAACTCTTGTGGAATATCGACCTCTTTAGACGGACAAAATATTGGTTTTAATGTTTTATTTTTTTTCCCGCTCTACAGCCAGAAACATTGAAGAACCCAACACAATCTGATGAAAAGAAACAGCAGGAGGAAGATGACAATTTATCAGTGGCTTCATCGTATCCTCTCAATATTAGGACAATAACAGAGCTGGTTTACATATTTGAATTCTACTTTAGTGCATGATTTCGACTTCATTCCCCTTAAAAACTATTTATCCTTAACCATGGACAGTACTGCTGCATCTGCAAAGTCTCTGAGATCGGTTAAATCAAACACAAACACAACTGCTGCTACAGCTGTAACACGTCGGACAAGAGAGCAACCAGAGAACTGGAAAGAGGTACTAAATTTCCCTTACATTTAATCTGTATGGGATCAACATAAGCTTTGGTCTTTGTCTTTACACTAATTTTCTATACAGTGCTCAGACTAATGGGTAAGGTGTGGTATTTGAATGTATAAAAGAGCTCATAGTAGGTGTGTGGGCTACTGATCCTCAGCCAAAGGCCTTGGAAAAAGTAAAGGAGGATTGCACGCCTCAAAGCTTAGGCCACTGGCCTTAGTAGTTCAAAATAAACATAAACATTTAGTTGAGAGGGTCAGCACTCCCTACTACACCAGAATTCTCTGCCTGAGGCTTGTTTTAACTGGCGTTCCAACAGATATCAAAGCTCTCTCCTCTGAGGGTGTTTCATCATTATAGATGGCAGCATTCCTTTCAAACTATACCAGGTCTCCTTGCCAAAGCAGCTTCATAAAAAGAAGTTTGTGTAGCATCCCTTGTGAAGCCCGGTCGAATTTGTAAGTCCAGTTCTCTGCAGGCCCACCAATTCCTATCTTCTGTAGGATGCTCTTTGCTGAAGGAACAAGTTAAGAAGACATGATCCCTGGACTCTTCCTTTTGACCAAATAGTCTAGAGGCGGCATCCACGGCGTGGCTCCACTTCCTCACTCTGTCCGGAGTGGCTAGCCGACTGATAAAACAATGACTCAGGCAGCATGGGTTGAACCGGACCAGTCTTTGCCATCTGACTTTACTTTCTCTCTTCCTCAACGCTATCGAGGTGCTGGATACTACAAAAGATCCATGCTTGTGTGCAACCCATGTGATCGAGTCTTCTCTGTCTGGGATAATAAGGACCTAAATTAGAGTTTTCTGTATTGTTAAATACAGACTCCTATCTCTGCAATGACTCTGAAGCTATGAAGTATCTACATTTATATCGCTGAATACTTTAATTAACTAGTAAAACACGAACTGTGTTGCATATATTGGTTGGTGGGCTCTTCCATGTTTGGGGCTCTCTAAGTGGCTTGAATGACATTACAGATATTTGGTAGAATATCAACTTGTTTAGTTGGAGAAGAGGATTTGATATCAAATGTTGATCTTTCGTTTTACAGCTAAACTTGCCAAAGAAGCCCATGCAGTCTGGTGAAAATAAGTATCTGGAGGAAGACGACAATTCATCCGTTGCTTCATCGTATCCTTCAAATATAAGAAAAGCAATAAAACTAGCTTTAATGTTGAGCTTAATATGAATTCATTCTGCAATCAACTCATAGCTCTTCATCCTTAACCATGAATAGTACCGCTGCATCTACATGGTCTTTCAGGTCCACCAGGTCTTGCACAACCGTAGCTACTTCTCCAACATTCCGGTGCAGTGAGCGGGCAGAGAAACGGAGGGAGGTACTAACTTTTGGCCATTAAATTAAACTGTTAATCCATATAATACTATGTGGTAATTCTTAACATGCGCTTCTGCCCCGATAGTTTTACTCTAAATTGGAGGAAAAGCAGCAGGCTCTTGAGGCTGAGAGGAATCAGTATGAAGCAAGAATAAGGGTGCAGCATCTTTCTTTCATATTTCGATGTGGCTTAAATTGCATCCATGCAACGATGATTCGTGGGTTTACTGTGGATATACTGAAATATGAAAATTTGTTTGAAGGAAGAGGAAGAGGCAGCTCTTAAGCAGCTGAGGAAGAGCCTGGTGTTTAAGGCAAACCCGTTGCCTAGTTTCTACCACGAGAGGCCACCACCAAAGCCTGAGCTCAAGAAGGTACTTCCCCTGTCAAGACTTGCTCCTTGATCTCCCAAGTTTAAAAATGTACCTCTTGAGAAATTATTTTCCATAGATTTCAGCTACTGTTGGTCCAAGCTTTCTCTAGTATTTCCATGTAAGTAAAGGTTGAGTTCTGTTTCCATTTAGAAAGCTGGAGATCAACAGGGAAGTAGATGGTGATACTTTGGGCCCATGAACTCCCATTAGCAATAACATTTTCTGCCTAAGTGTTTGATTTCGATGGAAAACTCATTGACAGATGCAATGTCTATGCTTCATTGCAGCTGCCACTAACTCGGCCCAAATCACCGAAACTGAGCCGGAGAAAGAGCTTCGCAGACTCGCATAACTCGCCTCAGGAAGAAAGGAGAAAAACTACTCCGGTCCACCGCCACGGCCTCAGCATCAGCAGTCTAGAAGAAACTCTAACAAGCTCTCCCAAGTCGAAGAATTTCACAGCTGCAAGAGCCATTAACAGCTCCTATGAAGTCAAAGATCGACCAAAGCAGCAGGAGCAACCGAAAGAGGGTGCAGTTCCTCGTCAGAGAGCTGATAAGACGGGCACAAAGGTGGTTGTGGAAAAGGGAGAATCCGTAACTGTTTCCACGAGATCCTAGAAGTGAAAAATATGGTCTTGTTTGTTTAGCAATACAGTCTTCGAGGTTTCCGTGGCTGTCTAATTAGATGGGACTATGCATCTCCTGGGGGACAGACAATTGGTGTATCTGTTCGAGAGTCCGATACTGTATTATCATGTTACACGTATATAAAGAGCTAACAACATTCTTTAGTAGACATATGCCAAAACTTCAGAAAAGAGCTAACGACATTCGGTCTCAATTTTCCATGGAGAAATCAGATCATATGAAGAAAAACAGCACAAGAGAAACAGTTGTTCTTATTCTCTTAGGAATGAATCCCCATGAACATGTTATATTTACATATGCGTGCATGACTTTATCCTATCTTATACCCCTTTTAATTAATTTCAACAATTCGGTTGGGTAATATTTTCGAGGATAGGATTTATTTTCTTGCACTTATACATACTGTCCAATCAATCACTAATTCATATGACAAATTATCATATATTACTTTGTCTTCAACTTCAACAGAGCTGTCCTTGAAGTATACCACCCAGCTCAATCACCACAGTCCACGAAGTCGTAGTTCACGATAAGGTGGCCCTGCTGATATCCGGTTTCATCAGTATCGAGAGGACGGAACACTGTGTCGTAGTCCATGTCCAACCCTCCGTTAGCACACTGGTCGATGATTCTAGCTGTTACTTCGGATCCCGTCCCCATGTTCGTGATCTGTATATATACATGTAGACCACGCCAGTGAGTAGTAAAAGATCTCTGTCAAAACAAAGTTTTTTTTTTAATATTAATTTGCAAGGTAGAGAGGGAAAAGGAAATGCTTGCCCTTAAGCAACGGCCACAAGCGGCCTGACCCTGAGGCCCGACCGGTCCGCAGAAGGAAGTCCAGCCGTACTTGTGCCGCCAGGCAAGGGGTTTGTTGCCATCCCAGGTGGAGCAGTAAGCGCTCACGGCGTTCAGATCCCACCGGTTCTGTGCAGGATGGTAATAGTGATAAGTAGCCCTACCGTTGGTGGCGGTTTGAGCGAGGGAAACATGAAGGGAAGTGGCAGCAGAGAGAAGCAGAACCAAGAAACACGAGCTTGATCTCTCCATTTTTTTTTTCCTCTTTCCTTTTCAGCACAGTGTTGCAGTGTAGTTCCTCTCTACTTCTGTTGTACTAGGAGATGGGGGTGGAGGCCAAGTATTAATAAGGGCGCAAAAGCTCATATACAGTGCGAAAAGAGATGTGATGCAGTGTTGCTGTTATTGATTTGAAACTAATAAATTTGGAATTTAATTTTTATACACGGGATTTTTATAATTGTTTTGTTTACTCTTGTTTCTAAGTTTATGTGCCCTTTTATATACTAAAAAAATGGTTGATAGTTAAATTACCAATATAGGCTTGGACTTGATGGTAGAGGAATTTTGTGTTTTCCAGTCTAAGAGGCCTCCCTCGTAAGCTGAAATTACGGCAAGTACCCGATAATTGTGCTAATCTTGCAATAATATCGAGATATGAATATGGACCTCGTAATTAGATTAAGAAAGAGGGAGCAAATCGATGCATGAAATCTCATGAACTGCTTATAGAAATTGAATTTAACGTAGATAACTTGAAAACTTCTCAATTTTGAATTCAATACCTTTAGAGATGAGGTACACCACAAAGAGTCACCTGAAGAGACCCTTTTTACAAGATCTATTAGGAAGGTGATCTTAAGACCCTTTTTACAAGATCTATGAGCATCATATTCCTGAAGAGATGCTTCTAAGACGATAAAAGCATGCAGAATGAACGATGCTGTTTGGACGGATCTTTCCGCACCACAAACCCTAGATTCGTCGCGCTGAATCAATCACATCAAAAGCAATAGTGTACGTAGCACGGGTAAGTAAATGAGCAAGAATGCGGGTATGTATTCTTTTGTCCCAGTGGATGGCGCATGAACGCATGCATGCATGCATGCATCGAGGGCTGATTTCGACCCATGACAGATACGACAGACTGAGAGGGACAAACGTGCGTAACATCAGTCTTACTGCTCGAGGTCTCGCCGTCCACGTAGGATGTGTGCTGATTATTAATTTCCGCGCATCTCGTAAACGAGCTTTTCTGGCTGAACCCTTCCATGCCATGGGAAAAACTTTCGTCGGTAGCAAGTATGATCCTATTAGGATTCTCGATGTTATAAAATCTTCTCCTCTTAACTAAAACCTCGGATTGAACGTGAATGAAAAATTTCACGGTAAACTTAAATTTGAATTAGTTAAGATACATTAAATGTTTGAATATTAAATAATATACCGTGGTAAAAAAAGACTCAACGAAAGACATATTCTTATAACATCAAAGTATGGCCTCTAATTTCTCTCTTTTTTTAAAACTTAATTATTTCGAGTAAAGAGGACAAAAAATGCGAATATTCTCTTTGACAGTATTTCCCCCTAAAGCAGCATCACACGCACGCACGCAAGGATGACAATTAAATTTAATCTATCTGTAATTTTCCTAAATGGTGTTAAATTTCCTTAATCAATGTCAATATTGGTAGATGCACGCAAGGGATACATACTTGTACAAGGCATGTAAACGTAACAGTGTACCGGATACCTGTATTCAGCGCGATATAAGATACCTTTTTTTCCTAATTAATTAGCCAATGAAGTCTTCATTATACATGACCTAATTCCTCTGATGCTTTCCTGGTTATAATAAATGTTGTTAAAAATTAATAATTTCGGTGAAAGAATTGGCTTGTTTTACATGTGTCCGGCAATCAAATTTTTTTTTTTAAAAAAAATATGAGCCATTGCTTCTTAATACTGTTGAGTTATATATATCTATATTATTGACGTTGATTTCCTCAACAAGACAGGGTACTAAAGCCCAAAGATGTTGTAATCTAAATGAGGTGGGACTGGGGAGGTAAAATTATTAATACGATCTGCGTTGAATTATGACTCTCCTTTTTTTTTTTTTAATTAGGCTTGTGTAGATTGGTCATGCATGCACATTATTCGTAAATAGTTCATGAGATTGTAAGTTCGGTTTAACACGCATGCATAGTTGTCCTTGGCAAGATTGATCACAAATACGCAAGCTTGTACATAAATTTACCCAAACTCAGTGAGTTTACAAGTCCCAAATCCAATTGAGTTTGAGATTTAGCTAATTGATTAATGACCACCGCATGATAAAAGAGTTCACCCCCGTCGTGGGACAGATGATTCAGCAGCACGATCGCAACGACTTCTCTTAAACCACACCAGAATTTTTTGGGCAAACAAAAATCTAGCCAAATTCTGAGTAACGTGAATTGGTTAAAATTGTTTGGAAATTCTTCCTCTTAAATAAGGTTTAATTTCGAATATTATAAAGAAAAAAAAACTCATAACCATAAAAATTTCTACTCGGACTTCAAATTTAAATTACTAGTTTAATTTTAACATAGAAGATTTGTTCAAGGGCCGTGTGTGAACTTCTAATCTGGGGAACTAAATCCACTATCAAGATTACTTACTAAATTAAAATTAGGTTTAGCTGCTAATTTAGTTTGCACATATTAAATTTTAATTAGGTGTTTTATTTATCTCTGTCATTGTATCGATAAGCTTTTTCAAATGTGGCGGGGCAGCCCAAGACAGATCGGCCGGCTTTAGCCCAAGCGGCCCTTTGACTTTATGATGTCGGGTACATACATATAAGCCCAGTCTGATGATTGACCCGCTCGATAAGATGGACCAGCAATGTCCCAATGGTTGGGGCAAAAATCAATCTCTCTCTCTTTTTTTTTTTTTTTTACCAGAATCAATTTCATTTCTTCAACAGGGGAAAAAAACACGAAGAAGAGAAAGGAAAATGAATAACAATATTTAGCTCGTCTCTCTCTCAGTTTTCCTCGACACATTAAGGAGGAACCCGAAGAAGAAATCCCCAAACGTCTGTCAACAAGGCGTGCGGAGCTACTGATCAAAGAAAAAAAAGAGCGTGCGGAGGAAGAGAAAGAAACCTCTCTCTCTCTCTCGCTCTCGCTCCCCTCCCTCCCTCCCTCCCTCCCTCTGTGTCTCACTGTGGGCAGGGAAGCCATTTTCACCCCCGTTGCAGTTTAAACCCTAATTTCCATGGGCTGTGCCGCATAGATCTCCTGAATTCACCGAAAGCAATGGCGACCGAGCTAGGGCAACAGACTGTGGACTTCTCGACTCTGGTGAGCCGAGCGGCGGAGGAGTCGTTCTTGTCGCTCAAGGAGCTCGTCGAGAAATCCAAGTCCACTGAGCAAACTGACGCTGAGAAGAAGATCAACCTTCTCAAGTACTTGTTCAAGACGCAGCAGCGGATGCTTAAGCTCAACGTCCTTGCTAAGTGGTGCCAGCAGGTCAGTTTGACCCTCTCGCTCCAATCTGATATATGCTCCAACTCGAACTGAATGTCGCTGTGTTGGTTGAAGCTAAGTTGACCACCTTTAATGCTTAAGTTCGAGTTCTTTCTCGGGATCTTAACCTGGGAGTGAGGGTTGGCAAGAGGGGATCGAGGAGTTGAGAATTTGAGTTTTCTGGCTGGCGGAAGCTTAAGAGGATTTTGCATTGATTGTCGTTCTCCTAAGTAGACAAGTCAGCTGCAGTTTAAGTTTAAGATGTTAGCTGAGGACTGCGATTGAACTTGTAAATTCAAATGGTCAATTTTAATTCTACTAAGTTCCGCAAAGTAGAGATTTGCATTAACTATTGATTAACCGGTGGCATTTTAGTGAAATTTAAGAATCCATTAGTAGATAAAACCTCCCAGTGCTCCTTAAAGATGTGCAAGTACCGGTGTCTACGTTTATTTTAGCCGTATATCTAGCAGAAGGTAGTACTTGTTGATTTTAGAACCTAGCTTGGTCATTGATTTTAAAACTTAGTTTGTAGGCATTCACTGTCCAAATAGCGCTTTTGATTTCTATTATAATTACTTTTTTTTAATCAAAAGAAAGGAGCAGATGATTGACATGGTTTAGGCTGCTGAGGAATATTATTATTGTTGATGGATTCTAATTTTTTAAAGGGCTTGATGATCCCTGGATTCCTCCCCATGTTTCCTTTACGCCAATATACTTTGGAAAATGGAATTCAAACATGGTTCATATTGATTTACTTTGCATCATAGACTTCTCTTGCCCACTGATCAGCTTACAGTTTAGTGGGAACCATAGAGTTGGGACCTAGCCATAGTCATAATTGAATTGGTAGGTAGATCCTGTTGGGGACCTGGAGGCAGCTTACAGTTTATGGATAAAAGTTTTTGAATACATTCTTCTTGTCTTACCATGAAGAAGTTTGGAGTTAGTTTCTGCTTCTTTAGTGGGTAATATTCATAAAACAGTTTTCTTATATTTCGACATGTGGGTGCAATATTTTGTTATTGTTTGATCTAAGACATTTTTCTATCAAGTTGGGGGATCTCATATAGAATTTTATTGCATCTGGCCTAACACTTTATCATTATTCTTTTGGGTTGCAGGTTCCACTTATACAATACTGCCAGCAGCTTACATCAACTCTATCAAGTCATGATACATGTTTTACTCAAGCCGCAGATTCCTTGTTTTTTATGCATGAAGGTCTTCAGCAAGCGCGAGCTCCTGCTTATGATGTTCCATCTGCTATTCAGGTTCTCCTTACAGGAAGTTACCAGCGGCTGCCTAAATGTATTGAGGACGTAGGAGCTCAAGGTGTTCTGGATCAGGAAGAACAGAAACCAGTCTTAAAGAAGTTGGACACTGTAGTTAGGTCCAAGTTACTTGAAGTTTCGATTCCGAAGGAATTTTCTGGTGTCGAAGTATCCAATGGTACTGTGATGCTCCTGGTTGATGGAGAGTTCAAGGTTTTGGTAACTCTTGGTTACCGTGGACATCTATCGTTATGGAGAATTTTGCATCTTGAGCTGCTTGTTGGTGAGAAAGGTGGACCCATAAAGTTGGAAGAATCACGTCGCCATGTTCTTGGAGATGATTTGGAGAGACGGATGGCTGCTGCAGAAAATCCGTTTATGACATTATACTCAGTTCTACATGAGCTCTGTGTAGCACTAACCATGGACACTGTCATAAGGCAAGTTCAAGTGCTCCGACAGGGCAGATGGAAAGATGCCATTCGTTTTGATCTTATTGTGGACGGCAGCTCAAGTCTAGGAGGAAGTTCGAGTTCACAACTGAATCAAGATGAAGTTGATTCAGCTAGTTTGCGAACTCCAGGTTTAAAAATATTTTATTGGCTAGACAGTGGAAGAGTCTCTGCTGCATCTGATTCTACATCATGCCCATATATCAGAATTGAACCAGGACAAGATTTGCAGATAAAATGTCTTCACTGCACTTTTGTGGTAGATCCATTGACTGGAAAAGAAGCAGAGTTTTCTCTCGATCAGAGATGCATTGATGTTGAGAAGCTGCTGCTCAGAGCTATATTTTGTAATAGGTATACTCGCCTACTTGAAATTCAGAAGGAGCTCAGCAAAAATGGTCAGATCTCTAGGTCTGTGGATGATGTTAAACTCCAGCCCCTTCTAGGCGAGCTTGATTTTAACTATAGGAAGGTAAGTTTGCTGATATTATCTTTCCTTTCCCTCCTAAGTGTGTATTCTACAGGATGCAGTTCAGTTTTTAAGAAGTACTAGTTGTGCACGCATCAATTAATAGGATGGATTGCCCCATACTTGAATGTCTTCTTCATTAAATTGATGCCAGATCTTAGCATGTCTACTTTGGTTTGTCTGTTGCTAATAGTCGCAACTAATTGATATCAAGCTATACCTGTATAGATTATTTGCTTTGTTTTTCAAGTTATGATCACCTATTTATGGGATTGATTGTCTTGCCAATCAGTCTTAACAAATGATGGTTGTTGATAGATCAGCCCATTTGGTTCTCACTGGTATTTCTTTAGATTATGCTAGTGTTAAGGACATGTAATGACAATATGATCTCTTGATTCATGCCTCTAAATTCCTAAATTCAGAAGTAGCTTAACCATGAGAAAAACCCATTTAGATAGTTTTAGCTTTAGTAATGATTCTGTCATGGTGGCTATCTTTAGTGAGAGAACCTCTATTTGTAGTTTCTTCTTCTCGTTTTTTTTTTTTTGGGAATGCTTTGACAACTTTTGTTTTGTTTGTGCTATCTGTTGAATGAATGTTGTTTTTCAGGAATTTGAAAAAGCTAGTCAGAATGTAGTGAAATGGAACATTGGTTTAAAAGTTAGTGAAATAGAACATCGGCTTAAAAGTTAAAACATTGTATATGGATGCTTATCTGTTGAATCCTATAGCCTCTGCAGCCAATCTTGGAAAAGTTCAGTGTTTCAAACGTGGGAAAGATAGTAATTGGCATGTATTACTGCATTCTTCATCTGTGTG
The DNA here is from genome assembly GCA_037672795.1 of Lagerstroemia speciosa. NCBI lineage: Eukaryota > Viridiplantae > Streptophyta > Magnoliopsida > Myrtales > Lythraceae > Lagerstroemia > Lagerstroemia speciosa. The sequence continues at coordinate 10,994,540 of CM075288.1, read as the reverse complement.
ATTGTGCATCTCCAGTATTGGATTCACTTGAAATAATCTTCTTTTTACTTTATAGGATGCAAAGATCAGCGCAACGGAATATGAGGGACAGGAGGTGTTATGCGTGCGTGCATACGGCTCATCGTTTTTTGGTCTTGGAATTAACATAAGGTCGGTACTTTTCTCGTTCAACATGTCACCTGTATTGATAAGGATGTCTTCTTCTCCCCCCGGTAGCCTTTCTTGCTGTAGTTCATAAAGAACTGGGGACATTAATTTTTTGTCAAATAAAACTATAGTGACATGTTGGCAAACTAAAGCGGTTCAAAAATGATAGAATGAGTTAACAATTTTATTACGGAGGCAAAGAAGGCAATATGTTGAGTTTACTAGGAAAGAATGATAAATTCTCAGCAACCTGTCAGAGTTCTTCAATGAATTTGGACAACCTCAAGAATTGAATTTGCTCCACCTTTTACTTTGAAACTTTTAGAAGCCAGCGTTTTGTTATACATAGATCTGTAGCATAACTGGCAATACCTCAGTTTTGAACTTCCCACTTGCTAGTATCTCTCATTTCTGTGAACCAAAGTTTTGATGTACTCATTGGGTTACATGGCTACATATATGGTGCCAGTTTTACAGCTTAAGCTCGGAATAGGTTTCAAGTCTGATGACTGACACTTGGAGTGTAAATTGATGGATAGCCTGATTGAAAGACCTCTATTTTTCCCGCTGCTACTCCAAGTGGTGTTTTTAATCAAAGATTGTTTGCTCACTTTAGAAAGAAAGCATGGAAGTAGTATTTGCTTTTTGTTACCTAATGCTAGGTGGTTCAATTCATTTCCTTGTCAGAAAATCCAATGGTTATTTAGTTGTTGATTTTGCCATTCTGTGGTATTTACGTTGGCTATATTTTCATTGCCTTAATTTGACTGCAGAAATGGCCGTTTCCTTCTCCAATCTTCTAAAAACATTCTTCCGCCTTCTGCATTGTCGGAGTGTGAAGAAGCGTTAAATCAAGGAAGCATGTCGGCAGCAGAAGTCTTTATTAGGTTGAGAACTAAAAGCATATTGAGTCTATTCTCATCATTGGGCAGATTTTTAGGCCTTGAGGTAGAGTGCCTTTCTTTGTTTAGTATTATATATTAATATTTTGAAAGTAGGTAGATACAATTTCTCATGGGTGATATATTCAAAAAGAGCTGGGGTATTATCATCCCTGCAGGTGTATGAAGATAATTCTGCTGCAATAAGAATTCCTGAGAGCATCTCAGATGACTCGACTATGTTGCTGCTGGGATTCCCTCATTGTGGGAGTTCGTATTTTTTGCTGATGCAACTTGACAAAGAATTCAAGCCCCAGTTTAAATTGCTAGAGATTCGTGCAGATTCTTCTAGAAAGGCACCTCCTTCGGGGAACTTAAATCATGTGACCTGCATAAAGAAAATTGACATGGAAAAGATGCAATTGCCAGATGATGAACTCGATTTTGGGATTCTGGACCGGGGAAAACTACAGAATTCTCTGCCAAATGCTGGAGTTCCAAATCAGAGCACAGAACACGGTCTTCTTCCTGATATAAGCTTTGAGGACTCTTCGCAAACTACAGTCGGTGCCATATCAAGTTTCTCTACAATTGTTGATGAAGTGTTTGACCTCGAGAAGGGTGCGTCTATACCACCTTTCTCCGTTGAAAACTTCACTTCATCTATCAGTGCATCAGCTTCTCAATATGGTTCCATCCCACCAACTCTTCCTAGTGTAAAGGCTGGTTCCCCTTCTCCCAAGTGGGAGGGAGGTATGCAGATATCTCAAGTGAATAGAGTCTCAGTTGGGGGCCAGTTGTACCCACCAAGCAATTTGAGAGGTTCACTTCAACCTGTGACTTCTCTTTCATCGGGCTCAGGAAGGGCCACAGCTGTGAAGAGAATATCTGCTTCGAAATCTGATCAGGACTTGGCTTCTCTTAGATCTCCCCATTCAGTTGAAGTTGGTTCTTATCCTTCTATTGATGAGGACCAGGTGAAGTTTCTGAATGATTCTTCAAAAGATGCACTATCAGGTAGTAGATCATACAGGATGTTGTCTCCTCAGAGACCAGCAGGTAGTCGAGTTCCTGCACCTGGTGGAAAGTTTGGTGGACAGAGAACTACACCTAATGGATCTGTAGCTGGTACAGTTAAAACCTCAGCATCTATTTCATATGTTACAACTCCCGTATGTAAGATTCTTTCCAATAACATCTAATTAGGTTAATTTTAGTATTCTTGCGACAGTTTTTTTTTTCATGTTGATTGACTGTTCTGACTTTAATAATACAAATATCAGTAGCTCCAGCAGATTTGGCCATTTCTCTTAGTGCAAGTCAAGAGATTGCTGCAAAAGGCGATGGAAGCTTGAGGAAGCGCAATGTTTCTGATATGTTGAGTCTAATTCCCTCCCTGCAAGGTCTAGAAGCAAATACGGTGGCTCGTAAGAGAAGAAAAATCTCAGAAATAACAAGCACTCTGACCCAACAGTCTTCATCGCATTCGCTTGTGTCAGTCGAACCAATCAGAACTTCTGGGTACAGTTATGGTAATCTTTTAGCAGAAGCTAACAAAGGAAATGTCCCATCAAGCATTTACGTCTTGGCTCTCCTCCACGTGGTCAGACATTGCTCACTTAGTATAAAGCATGCGAGATTAACTAGTCAAATGGAAGCATTGGATATTCCTTATGTTGAAGAAGTGGGTCTGAGGAATGCTTCCTCTAACATATGGTTTAGACTGCCTTTTACTAGAGGTGATTCATGGCAATACATTTGCCTTAGACTTGGAAGACCTGGAACCATGTGCTGGGATGTGAAGATAAATGACCACTACTTCAGAGACATATGGGAACTTCAAAAAGGTAGTGGGAGCACGCCATGGGGCTCAGGTGTTCGAATTGCTAACACATCTGATATAGATTCTCATATCCGCTATGATGCTGAAGGAGTTGTTCTGAATTATCAGTCTGTTGAAGCTGATAGTATAAAGAAATTGGTGGCTGATATTCAAAGGCTCTCTAATGCAAGAATGTTTGCCCTTGGAATGCGAAAGTTGCTTGGAGTGAAGGCCGATGACAAACAGGAAGACAGCATAAGCACTGATGGTAAATCACCTGTTGGAGCAACTGGTGTTGCTGAGACAAGTGATAAATTCTCAGAGCAGATGAGGAGGGTTTTCAGGATTGAGGCAGTTGGATTGATGAGTCTATGGTTTAGTTTTGGGTCTGGGGTTCTTGCTCGTTTTGTTGTTGAGTGGGAATCAAGCAAAGAGGGTTGCACAATGCATGTTTCTCCTGACCAACTTTGGCCTCACACAAAGGTAGCTTTGTGTGTACTCAATCATGTCATACTTGGATTAACTATTGCAGAAAATATTATACTTTTAATTGCCGCGCAAAACTGTTGCCATAAATTTATTGTTGTATATCTTCTTGCAAGGGTTTTTTTTTGGTATGTTTAGTTTTATACACAGTCTAGTCTAGAGTTTTCATCTAATCTTTTGGCCTGTCCCATGCATTTAACACCATCTACCTGTGGTTTCTATTTGCCAGTTTAGGATGCAATACCAAGATATTGAGCAATGATGAACTTGTTGTTCCATGAATTATATGATATACCACCCATGAATCCTTGGACATTCCATTAGATTGATTTGGATATGCTCTAAATTGTAGTTATATACTTGAGGCTTAGTTATTTCCTGTGGTGGAATTGTTAGTTTCTTTTATCACTTCGAGATGATATCCTGACTGTGTAACACCCAACCATTGTTTTGTGCAGTTCTTGGAGGACTTCATAAATGGAGGTGAAGTCATATCCCTTTTGGACTGCATTCGCCTCACTGCAGGGCCCTTACATTCTCTTGCAGCTGCTACTCGACCTGCACGGGCTACTCCTGTTGCAGCAGGTCCAGGGATTGCAGCAGCTATCTCTTCGATGTCAAAACAGGGCCTTCTACCAAGTAATGCAGCCTCAAACCTCAGTCAATCTACCTCCACCCCAGCAGGAAATCCCATGTTATCCTCTGGTACAGCTCCTCCAGGGATTCACAGCCTTCATGGGGCTGCTATATTGGCTGCCGCAGGACGTGGTGGGCCGGGCATTGTCCCTAGCTCCCTACTGCCAATTGATGTCTCTGTTGTTCTTCGAGGGCCCTATTGGATAAGGATTGTATACCGCAAGCACTTTGCTGTAGATATGCGATGCTTTGCTGGAGATCAGGTTTGGTTGCAGCCGGCGACACCACCTAAGGGTGGTCCATCAGTCGGGGGCTCACTGCCCTGTCCCCAGTTTAGACCCTTCATCATGGAGCATGTTGCCCAAGAATTGAATGGTCTGGAGCCCAGTTTCACTGGTGGCCAACAAACAATGGGACCAGCTAATCTGAATGCCCCAAACATGGGTTCAGGTGGTCAACACTCCATGGCCAATGGCAATAGAGTTAATCTCGGTGGAGGTGGCGGTGGCGCTGCTGCTGCGGTTTCTCGGACAGGACCTCAAGTTGCTTCCTTGAACCGTGTGGGGCCTGCTCTTCCAGGTTCACCAAGTTTAGGCACGGGGGGCCCTGCATTGCCCATACGTCGATCCCCGGGCACAGGAGTCCCACCCCACGTACGGGGAGAGTTGAATACGGCCATTATTGGTCTTGGGGATGATGGAGGCTATGGGGGTGGATGGGTCCCTCTTGTCGCTCTGAAGAAGGTCCTCCGAGGAATCTTGAAGTACCTTGGAGTTCTATGGTTGTTTGCTCAGTTACCAGATCTTCTGAAAGAGATCCTCGGGTCGATTCTGAAGGACACTGAAGGTGCTCTGCTGAATTTGGATCAGGAGCAGCCTGCCTTGCGTTTCTTTGTTGGGTATGTACAGGCTTCGATATTCTTGCCTAGCATATTACTGTGTAAAATGAGCTTTCCAGCCAGAATGGGAGCATTCAAGACATGTTTTGGGGTTTGACCAGTATTCATTTGCGCATCTGGTTTTCTAGACGACTGGCCTAGCCAGGATCTCCAGCTAAAGTCCCATCTGTTTTCTAAATCTCTCCGCACTGCATGCCTATAAGTTTAAACTCCATTCAATTATCTTTGTTTGGTTGCTCATTTTGAATCTACATATATAAGCTGTTGTAAGATCTGACATATCGCTTGAGTAGTGACTAGGTAAAGTTGACTGCCTATATGTTTAAGATGTGATTTATTGCTCTCTCTACAGGGGCTATGTATTTGCTGTGAGCGTCCACAGAGTCCAACTACTGCTTCAAGTTCTCAGTGTGAAACGCTTCCACCATCAGCAGCAACAGCAACAGCAGAATTCTGGTGCTCAAGAAGAACTGACCCAAGCTGAGATTGGGGAGATCTGTGACTACTTCAGTCGGCGAGTCGCTTCAGAGCCATATGATGCATCCCGGGTTGCTTCATTCATTACTCTCCTAACCCTTCCAGTCTCTGTACTGAGGGAGTTTTTGAAATTGATAGCATGGAAAAAAGGCTTAGCGCAGGCCCAAAGCGGAGATATAGGTCCAACCCAGAAGCCCCGCATTGAGCTCTGCCTCGAGAACCATTCTGGTCTTGGCAATAATGCAGAGAACTCTTCTACATCAAAGAGCAATATCCATTATGATCGGTCCCGTGGCTCAGTTGATTTTGCCCTGACGGTGGTTCTTGATCCTGCTCAGATACCTCACATAAATGCTGCTGGTGGAGCTGCTTGGTTGCCCTACTGTGTCTCAGTGAGGCTCAGATATTCCTTCATGGAAAACACGAGCGTGTCATTCCTTGGGATGGAAGGGTCCCATGGGGGACGTGCCTGCTGGTCAAGAAGTGATGAGTGGGAGAAATGCAAGCAGAGGGTGGCTCGAACGGTGGAAGGGTTTTCTTCTGCGGGAGATAGCAATCAGGGGAGGTTGAAAGGAATTGCAGATAATATTCAGAGAGCTCTCCATCTGTGCCTCCAAGGATTGAGGGACAGTGGTGGAGCCACTGCTTCTTCTGGGGCGACGTAAAATACATTTCATGGCTGCGTAGCTTCCGTTTGACTAATCAACACCATTGGCCACTGCGAATTGGCGTTCGTTGTTGCGAGACCTGAGCAATCAACAGCAATGGCTGATCCACTGCCTCCCTGCTGATGGAAGAAAGGCTCTTTAATCTAGATGATCAAGGAGAACTCGAGACGAATGCTAGGCAAGTCAGGGGCGGCTTCATGTTTTCTTGTGCATTGGTCATGTCAGGTTAACAGGCAGGTTCTTCAGGCGAATTCGGATATAGATGGAGTGCTGATGTTAGGCTTTAAGATTCTGGGGGAGTTGGGTTTTCTTTGTACAGACAGCCAACTTTGTATAAAGAACTTCATTTCGACCAGTTTTGCCCCTAAAATCAGAATTTCCCAAGTATCGATCGATGTAGTTAGCTGCAACTCCGATTGATGTACTCAAAAACTACGTGCGCATTCTAGAGCTGTGTTTTCTGCCAGGGCATTTTCGCTTCCCTTCATGAGCAGATTTTGAGTGCCTTCCTTTAGCTTGTATCTCATCCTGAGATGAGTTCTTTTTAAAATTTTAGTACCTCTTAATCTCATTAGCCAACAAGTTCTTCTACGCTCCGAGCAACCCATACGTATGTAAATGTATGATTAAATATTCATTGTATACGTAATGGAATCGTTGCATTTTAATTTTTAATACGTGTAAAATTTTTATAGTTTTTAAAGTAAATATTTCACACGTCAAGATGTAAATTATTATTTACACAATAAAATTATTGGGTGATGCACTAAATATTCACCCGTATACGACAGCTTTGTTACAATTGATCTATCAACAGCAATTCTCGTCACTTGTCCTTGCGGGTCGATAATGTGCCTCTGCTTAGTTCTGGCCCTCTGCTTAGTTCTGGCAAGTATGCTCTCTTGTCTGTAAAGTCTAGCATGTTACCAAACTCTAGCTGATGATCGTTCTTCAAGTAAGCAGGAAATGAGCAGGGAAAGACCCGGGATTTTGATTTGAATGGAGGTCCGTGATAGAGGCGAATAGGAACCTTGGTTATTCGAGATTGCGGGCGAATAATTTTCATAAAACTTTGAAGGACAACACTGTTAAATTTCGTTAATAATCTGAAGGAGGAGGCGAGACCCTCATCTCCTCTGTACATCCCTATGGACGATTGTAATTTAACGAATAGTTTGATATTATTGATTCAATGACTTCTCGGTGGTGGTAGTTTCTTAGACCTGGTTTGCAGACCAGGCGGCTGACTTTGACTATTATACCTCAACTGTCAGTCATGGTTTTTTTTTTTTCCCCTCTCTCTCTCTAACATTCATAGGCTTTGTTATGGTGTTTATTGATGCCATTGTCACTAAATTGAACAAAGAATGAATAGATGCTGTTCAAATTGTTCTGTGACGTTGTTACCACAGTCTTTTTTCTATGCCCTTGTTGGGAGTATTTTCTATTTTATGCCTTACGTATGGTTCACTTGAATTATCGTGTTTATTGAAGCTGAACTCAGGTTGCTGGAAGCTGAATGAATCTTTTGAAGGGATCCATTCTTCAGGCCCCTGTCCTGCTTTACTTGTATCACTTCATTTTTCCTACAAGGCAAACTCCCCTTGTGCCTTGCCTTGCCTTGGCTTGGACGGCTTCCACATTGAAATTCCATATGTTGCCCTTGTTTAGCAGTTGCTTACGATGGATTGAAGCAATAATGTTGAAGATTAATCACCACTCATCCATCCGGTCAGAAATAACAAAATAATATCCACTTGTCTTCTCTCTTCCCTCTGTCATTTCATTCTGCCTGTACATGTGAACGCATCTCTGACTCTGACTGTAAAATACTAACGGTTTACCTTTCCTTTTCGATCTCCTATTCGGTGGGATGCAGTGGGTGGGTGTATGGATCAAGATGCCTCTGCCTGAAGCTGGAAGCTGTGCCATGCCATGCTACTGGGGGTCGAATGCTCTGTGGATCATATTCCACTATTATGCCTTGCAAATCATTTGTAGTAGAAACTCGTACGATGTTAAACAGCTCAGTTTAATCTTCAGAATTTGGAAACCTTGTAAAGCTTCCTTCCCTATTAAGAACTACTGCAAAGAAAGCTAGAAGATTGAGCGAAGCCAGCCCACAGTATTTGGGGATAAGAATCGATATTGGAATTGGTATCAATCCGGGAAGGTGGGTTCCAAATGGGTTATTTCGGGCTGAATTCCCACTAAAACAGTATTTCGGACATCCAAAATGGGCCTCCCTTGATCCAATCGATTGTCCTGGGCAGGCTCGGCCCATCCAACAGTATTGTCCTGGGCCTTCCGCAATGATGCTAGAAAGCTCTCCCTCCTCCGCATAGCAAAGTGCAACTTCAACTGATTCGATCTGCCTGAACATTCCTCTTCATAGAAGCGAACCTGTATGCATATATTATCATTTGTTTACTCTTAGAGCTCATTGTCAGAAGCTTTTCTTCGAACGAGTTTGCATTTAGTAGGCCTTTTGGAACTTTAATAACTCTGCAGAGATGATCGATGGCAGTAAGTTCAGTGTCCACTTTGAGTTGTGGGCACTTTGGGATTCCCCGACAGCTCTCACAAGCCTGCTATTGAATGAGTGAGCTAAGGCTACAGTCTCTCTGGCCTTGTTTCTTTCTTTAATGTGGTGAATCCTTGTCTCTTTTGCAAGTAGATTGTCCATTGATCTGACTCGTTCTCTCGTACTTTCCTGACAAGCCTAGGGTTAAGCCCATAGCAAGAGAGATTCCAAAATTCATGCAAGCCATGACAGTTACTGTCTGTTCCATTTCGAAAGAGGCTTGGTGTAGATTGTGGTGGTTTTCATTGGTTTAATGGCAGACTGCTGTTAAGATCCTGCAGTCCTTGTTATCGTATAGTTTCTCATCCGTACCTGTCATCTATGATGGAATCTGTACCACATACTGCTTTTTCTGGCTTGCTTTCTGCCAGTTATGAGAAAACTATCATCCTGCCCATCATCTCAAACCGCTAAAGGAATGCTTATTCATCTGAAAAGACCTGTCAGATGTCCCCAGGAGCAGTGCTTGACCAGCTAAAGAAATTTGCGTTGACACTGAAGATGTTGTTGCATGCTTGCTGATATTCATGCTGGAAGGTTTGAATTACAAAGCTCTAAATTGAAGAATTTTGGTATGTGTTTCAGGTGAATGTGCTGCTTCGGTGAAGCTCTACTGTTCACACCAATATTTTTAACAAGAAGTTATCAACTTCTTGAAGCTTATATCGATCATGCAGCAACGAACCTTCCAGCTTTTAGGTATCTCTCCATCTCTGTGTGTCAGTGTGTGTTTAGGAGTCTGAGGATATGTGTGTCTAGTTTTCAGATAGCTTGTCCAGCATGGTCGCTCACGAGCAGCAGCGGCAACTCGCACATCTTTCAATTGTTTGTATTCTTCTATGAACATAACTATTACCGTTAGGAAATCATTAATTAGTCAAAGAAAGAGATAAATCCCGGCCAAAAAAAAGAGGAAATACAGTTGAACTGCTATCGGCTCTTGGTGTGGTGTGGTGTGGTGTGGACAATTAAATAAGTTCCATTCCTCAGCTGTGGACAATTAATAGGTCCTTTTTATTTCTCTATTCTATCTTTTTTTTTTAATTATATATATCTAATTTTTCTTAGAATGTTATGTAATATAATAAATAATTAAGTGTAGCTTGGTCTGGTCAAAGTCCAAGACAGCCCCCAGTTTGTAACATGTGGAAAGTAGCCTAATTCCATGTTCCGATTTTTCCTTAAACAGAAGAGCCCACGTTGCCCAATTTTAGTTTTAAGTTAATACATATATATTTTTACTATACAGGCTAAGGAATCTCCCCCTCAATATTAATCGGAAAAATTATATATATGTGGGAGAATTTTACCCGGAGCAAAAAATCACAGTGAAGCCAGAAAAAGTATTTGGGGGAGATTTTTATTTTATTTTATTTTATTTTGGGAAGTTGGCGGGCGCCGCCAGCTGGAAAATGAAATAAATAATGCCGGTTCCCTACCACTAACTAACTAACTGTTGACCAAGAGGGGTTGGGCCGAGTGGTAAGCAGCTCGGTGCCGCTTAAGGAGGTCTCGGGTTCGAGACCTCACGTACGCAGACACCCCTCTTGGGAGCCTCACCCGCCATTGCCAGGCGTGCGACCCGGGGCGACCAACGGATTAGTCAAGTATGGTTGGCTGAAAGATGCCATCTCACCGCTGGTGGGGCCTGCTTGGATACCGTGGCTGGCGACCAAAAAAAAAAAAAAAACTAACTAACTGTTGCGCTGGCCCCAAAATGGAAAAATGAAAACACTACATTGCTACTGCTTCTCTCTATACAGACTATTTTATATTATTTAATTAATTAATTGAGTTCATTTTCTCGGTTATTTTGGCAGGTACGATTTTGGATAATTATAAAAAAAGGAATTTGAAAATTGATTTAGCAAGAGGCGGAAAGCTAACAGAACCCTGAGGCTGAGAGAGAGAGAGAGAGAGAGAGGGGACTTGCAGATCTGAAATGTCGCTGGAGCCTAATTGACCTTCTCCTCCTCCGCCGCCGGTCGTCTGATTCATCTCTCTCATTCGATTCGGTGAGCTTGAGAAACGCCCGTGTAGCTGAGGTACGGGTTCCTGCCTCCATCTTGCGATCTTTGTCTGTATTGTGATGCGATTCAGAAGGTTTTTGTGTATCGCATTTTGTTTAGTTTAGCTTAGCTTAATCATCGATTTTGGCGAGCCTTTCCCATTTGCATTGCTGATTTCTGCATTTTAACTGCTGAATTTGTTATCGAAATGTCTGCCGTGATAATGAGATCAAATGAACTTCCACGTGCTCCTTCTTCCTGCTGTAGAAGCTTCTGATATCAGATCTGCCACAATTGCTGCCCGAGGTTGTGCCTATCATTTTCGAAAGCTTCTGATCTCTAGAGGTGTCAAAATTCTTATCGATAATTTCATGATTAGCATATTTTGGCTTTTCTTGTCGCATGCAGTACTGTGCTTGCCCTCGGATGAATGAAGTCTTCTTTGCGTTGGAAAAATGTTTTATCTTATGAAATGCTAAAATGGAAGATCCAGTGGTTTTTCCCCTTCTCTTTTGCTGTATTTTTCTTTTCAGTCCACTTCATTTTTCTAATAGACTTTTGAAAAGAAAAAAAAATTGTGGGTTCTTCTGGAAACGGCTATTCTTTCGTTTGGAAATTTCTGCTGAAGAATACAGCGGGCTGTCTACAAACCTTTCCCCGTTCGTTTCACTTTTTCTCTCTCAAGGGATCCTCTTCCCAGAAATTCTCCATTTTATTTTCTTGCACTGAATGCCATGATCTTTCCTCTTTGCTGGCATGCGCTGAGTGGCCTGTTCATCTCTACTTAAGTTGCCAAATTTCTGTTCCGAGGAAGCAATTGTCAAATTTTTTATATGCATTTGGCAGCCTTCTCTTCTGAATCTCGTATTTTCTGTGAACTGTCCTGCAGATAAACCACGGCCCAAGTTTATCGAGGAGTTCCGCTGTTCTGTTTCTTGTCATTTATATATTCAGTTTAGAAGGAGACATCTTAGCTGGACGAGTACTTTGATTGGTTGCATCATGGTTGCTACAGCTGCCACTTCTGCTTTCTTCCCAGCTCTTTCACCTGATTATCCAGCCAAAGGTACCAAGCATGGAAGTGGGTCTGCCAATTTAGGTGTGATGAAGCCAAAATCTGCTTCTGGTGAATTGAAAGTTAAGGCAAATGTACAGGCCCCTCACAAGATTAATGGCAGCTCTGTCGGTTTGACAACATTCCCAGAAACTGCAAAGGTTGATGATAATACGCCTTCACCACCCCCAAGGACTTTTATAAATCAGCTGCCTGATTGGAGTATGCTCCTTGCTGCTATTACAACCGTCTTTTTGGCAGCAGAGAAGCAGTGGATGATGCTTGATTGGAAACCGAGACGACCCGACATGCTTATTGATCCATTCGGTTTAGGGAGGATAGTGCAAGACGGACTTGTGTTCAGGCAAAATTTTTCGATTAGATCATATGAAATAGGTGCTGATCGAACAGCATCCATAGAGACATTAATGAATCACTTACAGGTAAATGATTATTTTTCTTCCAATAGTTCTAACAATTATTTGGAATAGGTATATAGGATTGAGATAATGGACCATCATATTCAAAAGGTCTCTCTCTCATGGTTCAGATTTTTGCTACTCACCTTGCAGGAGACAGCCCTTAATCATGTGAAGACTGCTGGGCTTCTTGGTGATGGTTTTGGCTCTACGCCAGAAATGACAAAAAGGAACCTGATATGGGTTGTCACAAAAATGCAGGTTCTGGTTGATCGTTATCCCACATGGTAAGCCGTAAAATTTACTCCCGTTGATTTGTCTTCCAGGCCATGTTGTATATTGTCATTTATGCATGTTATTTTTGAGACCTGTGTGACTTATAGAAGTTTAGTGTTCTAATCTGAATGGCCTCCGGCCCTCCGATGTTATTGGCCTGTAAGTATCTGCGACCATTGTAATAATGAGTAATTGTTATATTTCCATTCATCAGCAGTTTGTACTTGTAGTATTTTTTATTCTTCCTTAGAATAATAAATCATTTGGGCTTCGTGCCACGTGTTTACCCAACAAAGACTTTTCATACTTCCAAATGGAAGCTCCCATGCGAGGACAGCCCTTTTACATGTAGAAGCAGCAGAGATGTTGAAGCAGTGGAGACAAAAACTACTTTGAAAAGGTTTCCAGAAAATTAAAGCAAATGAATTGTGACTGAGAACATGAGCCAAATGCATCATTACCCCTCAGAACATATGCATAAATATGTGAATTTATTTTATTCATATCTGCCGAAGATTAGCATTTCTTGATTTATTTGAGTTTTGAGTCTTGACGAGCAACTACAAATTGAATGTCTCCTGGATGCAGGGGTGATGTTGTTCAAGTAGATACATGGGTATGTAGATCTGGCAAGAATGGTATGCGGCGTGATTGGCTTGTACGAGATACTAAAAGTGGAGAAACTCTGACAAGAGCTTCAAGGTAGGAGTTCTGGGATCATTCTTCACTTTTAGCACTTATCAACTATTGTAATTCGTTATTGCTGGGAAAAGGCAGATTCTTTGCTGTTGTCAGCAACTTTACCAGTGAAGGTTCATAAATGATCTCTTCTTGCGTTTATCTATTGCAGTGTGTGGGTGGTGATGAATAAACTGACCAGAAAATTATCCAAAATTCCTGAAGAAGTTCGAGGAGAAATAGAACCTTATTTTCTGAACTCTGCTCCTGTGGTGGATGAGGACAGCAGGAAGCTGCCGAAACTGGATGACAGCACTGCAGATTATGTCCTCTCAGGTTTAACTGTAAGTGGACATTTTTCAAACTAGTCAACATCCAAATCTATGTAATATCTCGTTGAGATTTTAGTGGATGTGTTAAATCTACTGCAGCCTAGGTGGAGCGATTTAGATGTGAACCAGCATGTCAACAACGTGAAGTATGTAGGCTGGATTCTCGAGGTATGAGTTCTCCAAAACCAGTCTGCTTCATTTTCCTTGTCTATATCATATTTCCTCCATTGAGAAATTTATCCTTGAATTTTATATCAGCATTAGGGAATCAGATCAAAATGTGACCAGAATTTGCCAGTTAAAAGAGAATTATCAGCGTTGCCGCAGAACTCTAAAAGTTGAATTTGTTTGATATTTGTCCTATACCCACTCTGATTATCTTACTCATATTTGTTACATGTATATATTCCTATAGTTTAGTTTAAGGAAATGCTTTGAACTTCCAAATTACAACCGAAAAGGTTTACTACCTATCCTCTCTAACATTAGGCGATGCTTGCTTAAAGCCTGACAGCAGAGCTGGTCTTATGATCATGATGATTGATATTCTGTTTAGTACTGACTAGAGGACAGTGTTATCTGGATTTTGGTTTCTCATCGTCTCAAAAATGATAATTCTATTCTACACTCATTTTGGATAATGTCATTCTTATCTGTTCATCTGAGGCCATGTCCAAAGCGTTCTTCTCTGCCACACGGTTTTTATTTTCTTCTACTTTTTCTTTTTCCTCTCCATTTTATTTCCTTTGAAGTTGGTTTTGCTGTTTCTTTGCCTTTTGTATTTTGTCATGTGTAGAAGGATCATCAAAAGCCCTTGACACAGCCAAAATATTAAACGGACAGTTTTTCTGCACTACTGAATTTTAATGCCGAGTCTAGAAATGCTCTTTTAGAGTTAATTGATTGCTGGTAAATTCTGCAGAGTGCTCCTCAGCAGATGCTCGAGACTCATGAGCTCTTGGCAATTACCCTGGAGTACAGGAGGGAATGTGGCAGGGACAGTATCCTTCAGTCCCTGACAAAGATATCTGGGAATGTTGATGAATGCCAGCACTTGCTTCGACTTGAGTCCGGGCCCGAGATTCTTCGGGCAAGAACTGAGTGGAGGCCCAAAGAGAGGAACTGCAATGGAGTTCCAGGAGTTCTCGGCTGAAAGCACATAATGATTAATAATATTGAATAACGTCAATATATAATCAGAGATCTCGGTGCCATTTGGTGGGCTCAACTGGTGGAGGTGCAACGGAAATATAGCCGTATCAAGGTTGCTGATGGGAAGAGGAAATCACTTGTGTAGAAATCTTTGCTTGTGCTTTTGGGGATGGAGAAAGGATGCATTTCATTATTTCTTCTCTCTCTCTCTCTCGCTCTCTCTCTCTCTCTCTCTCTCTCTCTCTCATATATATATATATATATAGTCTAATTGCTTGACTGATTTGCTTCTAGGGGGGCAGAATGGGAAAGAATTAGTAAGCTCATTGTAATTAGATTTGCTACTACTATATTGGGCTCACTCGGTCCTCTCTCTTGGCTTATTGATTTTCCCTTTTCTTCATGCAGTATCAAATTTGTCTTTTTATTTTATGTGCATTCTGCTATTCAAGTGTAAGTGGATAGGAATGCCAAGGTGTGTTAAGGATTTCAGGTGCTTAAATGGAAAGAGAGATCCATTGGCAGGGGGTATTGCTTATGACTATAGCAGTCAACTGTCTGTATGCACATGGTTGGTGCTCCAACCGGTCTCAAAGGATGTGCCATGTCCATTTTGTCGGGCTAACACCTGATACCCTGCACCTAAGCACATTTAAAATGTTCATGCATCATGCATCATGAGAGGGAATAAGGAAAACCAGGAAGAATCCTCTTGTGCTGTTATTAAGATAGATGATGTCTCCAATGGAAGCTCCATTCACGCACATACAGCCATTTGGACCCACCTTCAGGTTGTCTATCGTTGAGACTTGCATACAAAACAAGGAGCAAACCTCAACAAAGACTATCATACGGTCTCTTCTCTTTCGCAGGCCAATCCAAGTAAGAGCATGATTCAGTGAAGGGTTCAATTAATCAGCATCGGCCACAATACGCCCAAGATTTCATAACAGAGAGGAATTGCAGTTGGTCCACACCAGTGATTTAGAAGCCAAAGAGGCATAACCCTTCCGCCAACGCAATCTTTAAACAGAAAAAGGCCGGGACAAAGGAAAGGATATACAGCTCACCCACACCTACTAACATGATTGGAGTAGAGAAGAGGAGAAAGTCTGGCACCCGAGTTTCAGACAAATCCTCTTTATCCTTTTTCACTTCTCGAGAGGCAGCTGTGCCTCTATTCATGTCCTGTCACAGCCTAAGGAAAGAAACTCACCGGAAACAAAGTATCAAGAGTAGAGTACCTTAGATGATGATTTTTTTTTTTTGAAGGGAGAGAGCCTAGAGAAGCGTCAACTGTATCTTCCTTTTCCCCTCCACTTCCCCTTTCCTTTTCCCCTTCCCCTTCCCCTGCCTCCATGACCACGTCCAAACCCATCAGTATTCTCGCTCTCCTTTCCATAACTGAACATGCTCCTTCTGATTCTCTCTGCCTCGGTCTCGTGTGGGCTTTTCCCCTGCACCTGGAAAATGGAAATTAAATGACCTCAACCTTCTGCTGAGACACAAAATGTAAAAACGTGATAAAAAGAATCAATTCCCAACATACTGACATAATCAGCATCTTCCAAATCGAATTGGTTTTGAAGCTGCCATGCAAGATCCTCATCGTAAATTATATCAGGAAGTTCCTCCATTGGCAGCTTCACGTCTGCCTTCCTTTTTTCCCATTCTTCTAGTGTGAAAACTTGAGCCTCTTCTTGTCTTCCCTTTCCTTTATTTCTCCTTCCCCGGTGCTGCTGATTTTCCTGACTTGGGTGACTCATCCTCTGTAGGAGCTTCTGAGCTGCTGCTTGATTTTGAATAGGTACGGACTCCACAACTACACTCATGCCATGGGTTTTTTTATCAGTTGACGTACAAGTTTAAGACCATACATGGCTTCTAAGCTCCTTCTATGGGGAAAAAAATTCACCCATCGGTAAAGTTGCAATAAGAATTAAGTACCTCGTCTACACATTATGAAACAGGATATCTGACCAATCTTCATGACATTTTTTAATGAGGATGGGCTCATCATCAGGATTCAGACATAAACAGCCAAAACGATGACCACATAATATGATAATAGTTTTCCTCTCCCTTACAAATCGTAAGACGTTTCTTTAATGCATGATTCATGTAAAAGAAAAACCACTTTTGGGTTGAATTCAGGAAATTCAATGATCAGATAGCTTGCCATATGAGTTAAATTTAAATTAAATATAAAAAACTACACCTTCTTTTTGCCTAATGTCAGAAGTGCTAGGCTTGTCTTCAGTTTTTACAGTAATGGAAGTTGTTTTCAGACTTCTTTCTTCACCATCTGGGTTTGATTCCCATCTCCCAATAGATTGATTTCTTAATGCCTCCGCAGATTCCCTGTCGTGCAGTCTGTCAACTTTGGAGGTGGACCCAGATTTTTCTGCAAGAGTAAAAGAAGCTGGACAGAGCAAATGTTGCTATTTGTCAATGTGAGCGAAAAACAATTATGAATTTTGTTTGAACATAAGAACAAAATCTCATAGTGGAAAACAAATCCACTAGATGACATGAAGACGTACCTGGCTGAGTAACCCGAGTTGATAGTGCATTGATTTGTAACTTTTCAAATGGGGGTGGACCACCGTTATCAGTATGTTTTACTTGTAAATTATCACGAGACAACGCTGAGTATTTTCTGTTCATCTGCCATTCTTCATGGAGAGATTGAACTACGCCACCCAAAACTGTAAGAACTTGAGATTTAAGCAAACAATGCCACCACGTACAGCAGCTCTGTTTTCTAGTCGGACCTGACAACCACAGGTAACTGTATTTCTCAATTTAAGATCAAGGAAATTTTTTCAAACAGATGCAACATTTTCTGATGCCTCATAAATAGCTACCCGGTTCCAGTCTTATGAAATTTGATAGATGACATTCTTTCTTCATCTTTCTTTTCTGTATCAACAACGTTTTCAAATAGAAGCTCAAATCTTTGAGCAACCAAAACCATACCGCACTAAATTTACCAAATCACGACACTTGGTAGCACGGAATACCATGAAAAGCTGAATATTTACATGACAGGCCAAATGCCCAGGTCCCATATCCGATTTAGAAACTGACCACTGAGCAAGCCAGAGTTTACATCACCAATCAACTCCAGGTTATGAGAAAAACGTCAATTTCATAGAACATGCAAACTGGAGATAGTGGCAATGGTAGCAGCATGGCTAAAGAGCAAGGGCACTGGTAATGGATGTACCTTGGTACCGGGAACAACATCACTAGGAACTGATGGTATATGAGTGAACTCTATAGCAGTTATCTCAGTGTGCCCATCAGTGAGGTTTAATCTCAACAAGCGCCGATTAGAATTCTTCCAGACATCCTCTATGCTGCTCCTGGATATGTCCTTTACTGAAGATATCTTCACCACACAAACACACACACGAGCAACACCGGGAGTATGTGAGATTTCATTATAAGCAAACTGGTCTTTAGGGCAATGAGCGACCGGAAAATTATGGAACCCTATAGAACTGAGAAATTTAGCTCCACACTGAACTGCTGGTTAGTACAAGAAACTGCTAGTGATTAAGATCAGTGAAATTTCTAATGATCAACATCAAACTGATGAGAAAGCTAACTAAATAATGGACGCTAACCTGAATTTCTAAAGTCACAAAACCATGAACCAAAGTTGCAGAGGGGCTTTACAGCTAAAAATTGGATCTTTATAGTTAAATCAGTGCAGTAGTTGATACAGTCAGAACTCCAAAAATCTTTCCTTTTGGTTCCTGTTCCAATCAATTCCATAGGAACCTATCGCTAATGAGAAGGAAATCGAGCTTCACCTGAAGAACTTTGGGGCCGAGGAGATGGGAGGACTTGCGGAGAACCGCAGGTTCGGGTAAGGACTTGGCCCCGATGGACCTGAGGTCCGAGTTCAGAAGCTCCGATTCAACCACGTCGGCGACGTAGCGGATGTCCTCGATGTCGTCGATCAGAACGCACTTGACAGCGGTAATGGCCTTGGCGTGTTCCAGATCAGCGAACGACCATCCTCTCTTCACGAGGGTTTCTACGACGGCGTCGGAAGTAGTGGAAGAATCAGAAAGACAACCAGCAGCGAAGGTTTCCGCCATGGCCGAGAAATCACATCACACCGCCCGGTTATGGATCCCTCCCTGAGACGTCAACACTTCATAATGTGGCGGTCAATGTAAAACCCGATTCGCCTCATTTCAAAAATCGGGCGGGCCTATAGAATTCTTTTAATGGGCTTTTCTTCGTAAATTCTAAAAGCCAGACAAAACTTCACAGGCCCATAGCCCGCATTGCTTATTATTTCAAATGGTTGGGCCGTGTTATTGTAGATGGGCTTATGGTTCATAGGCCCAAATATGAGCCCACTTGATGTCCAAATTTACCTTGAATAATGATGCATGGTCCACCAAATTGACTTTAATGTTGCATGCATGCATGCAATACATGCAGTGAAATTAGTAAGATGCCCCCCCTTTTTTTTTGAGGAAAAGGAAAGGTGTTAAAGGAAAAGCTAGCTAACCACATCCCCATGCCCCAATGCATGCATGCATGCATGCATGGTGATGGAGATAACCATAGCTAGAGAAAGAGGGTGCAACTTGTAAATCTTAATGATGGTCCTTCCCGCAGAGACAATGCCTCTCAAACGTGAACTTCCCAGGATCGATCTGTCGGCGTTGCGAGAACAATATGAGGGGTCGGCCTCGTGTGGTGGTACCGGTTCCTCCTCCTCCTCTTGGGACCTTCTTCGGGGTCACGTTCTTCTAGCAATCGGAGTGCGGCTGCTTTGAAGCTACGTACGACAAGATCTTCTCTCCAGAGCTTTGCGAGACCATGCTTAAGGTGATCGAGGAGGTGTTCAATCTGCCACTCCAGGCAAAGCGGTGCTTCGCCATCAATCCAGAGAAGCAGCAGTACCATGGCTACTCTTGACGGCCGATGCTTGCTCTAGCTCGGAGTTGGACCTATTGGTGGATTCACATGTCGATTGTACGAACTACTCCATCGGATTCAATAAGTAGGATTCACATGTCGATTGTACGAACTACTCCATCGGATTCAATAAGTACGCAGCCCCGGATACAGTCTGAGTCTGGTTAATTGCATGCCGTCGTCTTTCTTCCTTCCTCTTCTCTCTTTTTTTTAATCAATATCAACTATCAACCACCAAATTATAAAAAGTATTTTTTAATTAATAAATAAATAAATTGTTGGTTAATTTGTGGGGTTGGCGCAATGGGAGGTTACACTTCCGTCGACATCGGGCAATGGTGAGGGGACAGGAGACGAGGTACTCGATCGGGCTGTTTTTTCCAGCAGTGAACGGGACGTTAGAGTGGCCGGAGGAGCTGGTGTGGATGAGCAACACCCACCACCCCACCCCCCCCCCCCCCCCCCCGGCCCTTTAAACCCTTTTGATGAAGCTGGTCTGATGCATTTCTACCGAACCGAGCATGGCTTCAAAGCTGAGTCTCCCTATCAAAGCCTACTGCGCTGTCGGTGTTTCAAACTTAATATAATGCAACTTAGAAATCTGGATCCATCCATCCATCACTCTCTATTTTCTATGTATCCCATCAATGCTGGAACATGAACTTTGAGTAGTAGAGTTAATGCGTTTTTCACTTTGAACTAATTATCCAATATTATTATCCAATCTATCACTTGCTCGAAACATTTTATATATCGCCTGAAATAAACGTTTGTCCGAGTCTGATGACACGATTGCTAATTTCTCGCTAAGGTAAAATACAGTTTAATCGGGTATGGAAACAGAAAAGAAAAAAAGGGAGGGGGTGTGGTTGGTCTAAGGAGGGACCTAGACCTGAGACTAATGATAAACACCGGGTAAAACATTCTTGACCTTTCCGATTTAGTCGGGTCGCTGGCAGTTCTCATTCCTTGAAGTCATCTTTATCATCGATGGGAACCGGCCTGTTCCTCCAAAACACTGCGAGTGCACTCCCGCCAAGCTATATAAAGAAAGACAAATTTGGCATCAACCAAATCCAACTACAACCTTGACTACTAGCTTATGTAACTGGAAACAATGTTAAACATTAGCGTAGTATTATAATCAGTGAGGATATCATGTTACTTACCGCCATGCACACAACACTGACTGCTGAAGGGACAGCGACAAGGGGGTTCGTAAAGTGTTTCTGGGCGAGAAGGAACCCGAGTGCAGAGCTCTGCCGGCACCAATAGATCACAGGCCAACGATAAGTCAATTTCTTTAAGCACTAGATAATATTTCTACATTTGTTAGCCACGCCACTTCAATGAATTCATACCTGCATCCCGCACTCAATTGATATGGTTCGAGAAGTTGATTCCCCGAAAGTTATTCTTGACATCCAATAACCGAGAGCAAATGCTGCAGCATGCAGGAGAGCCACCGGAAAAATAAGTTGTGCTCCTTGAGTCTTCAAGACTTCTGACACTTGCCCGATCTTGAAAAGCAATGTTGATTCTCTTAGCTGTCCTATCTTCTTTGAATAGATACCAATTAAGCACCTACGATTCACTTACAGGGCTTGCACATAGCAAGGTGGTCAAGATAACTCCAATCAGAGGTGTGATTGTTACTATCTTTGAGGTGAACGTTGGAAAGAATTCATTCGACAGAACTGACAAGCAAAATAAGAGAAAAGTTCATTAGTTTGACTTGTCTCTCATGTTAAGACTGCCCTCATTAATGATAAATTGGAACTCAACTAGAGAAATTCCATGCACATGAAACTAACAACTCTGTACACAGTCTTTCGAATTACCTCCAATAACCGTTGGCACTAAAACAACCTGAAATGTACTGATAGCTAGGCCCTGCATGTACACATGGAACAATATATTTTACCAGCTCGAGTTAATGATTTTCACATAAAAACGAATTAGTCTCAAAAGAGAAGGCATGATTACCGCAGCATCCACAGGAACAAGCTGACCAGCAAGGAGCTTAGTAAGGAGAGGAGTCATAACAATGGCTCCAATTGTTGAACACCTGCATAGATTTCAGAAGAGAAATATAAAGAAGCCCTTTGCCTGAATTTTGATATTAGCTGTCTGTAAAAAGATATTATGACCAAAGAAACCGGATGAAAAGGTCCCTTTTCATGAATCAATTATCAACAAGACAATAAAAAATTAGAGCACAGATATATATAACTTACGTGGTCATTAGAACTGAGAGAGCCACATTCCCCTTAGATATGTAGGTAGCAACATTCGATGCTTGACCCCCAGGGCAGCAGGAAACCAGTATAAGACCCGTAGCGAGAGGAGCAGACAATTTCAGGGTCTGAAGATTGAGATATAGTTCACACTTAAGTTTCATAATACAGTAGCATTTGGTAGACGTTTTTTAGTTTTCAGCTGGACGTATTGTCATTACGTCAGGGGATAGAGAAGATATGCAGGCAGCAGGAAATCAGTGGGTTAGGAAATAAATACCATTGCTATGACAAAGCCTAACAAGGGTTTGATCAGATACTGAGCTAGAAATCCGACACCCACCTACAAAATTGAGTACTTATTATTAGCGATTTGAACTGAGATATTTGGGGCCCTACGATTTAGCCAGTATATTAATGTAAAGTGAGAATGAATGGGCATTACAGTCCACGGATTCCTCAAACATCGTCTGAAGTCCTCGAATGTCAATGTCAAACCCATTGAGAGCATGAGGAACCCGAGACCAACTGTGAAGAGATCAGTCTCCAACCAAGTTACCTGGACAAAGGTTCCATTTCTCAAGAATTTAATAAGCAAATACAGCTTTCTGAGGTTGAATAAAATCCGGCCAGCAAGAGAAGAATAAGAGTTACCGCAGCAGGCTTGTAGATTCCGAGAATGGTGCCCAAGATAACCTGCTCCATTATCAAAATTGAGGATATATCACAAGATCTTCGTATTATTAAGCAGGCAAAGAAGAGAGCTAAAACTACTGCCTGAAGGATCATGCCTGAAGAGAGCTAAAACTAAGAATGAGTTACATACCCAGACAGGAAATAGAGTAGTCAAAGTCTCAACTATCTTCTCATATTGGCTCACCCCTCTGGGAGTGCTAGCTCCAGAGGCATCAGTAGCAGCCTTGCATAGTGGTAGGGAATATCTACACATGATAGACCCCAGATCACTGTTAAACAGAGAGTGACATAGACGTAATAGAATTGATCCTGACACAAACAATATTTTGGGTTTGCTGAAGAGGTTGAGACAGAGAGGATGTTTACAACATGCAAGCACTCTCCAATGGCACCTAGAAAGATTGATCTCTAGACAATCAAGTGAAAATACATAACAACCGTCCATCTCATTTCAGCAGCTCAGTTAATTAGATGCACTGAGAATCTCATTTTTCAAAATATATTACAACGCGGCTGATCAGACAGAATACCTTGTGGCTGGATTAAGAGGAAGGATCCGTGCAAGAGCAACAAGTGAACGCCTCGGCCGGCCCTGAATGGTCAACCCCCTAAAATTCTCAGTTTCACAGTATTTCCTCCTGAGATCTAACAATAAAGATGGGCCACATGAATCAAAACCAGAAACTTATCCGCTCAGAAGCAGCTAAATCCGACAAGCACAGAAACAGTGCAATGACCAGAGCCGAAAAGCAAATACCATAAAACACAACCCACAGAGGAAAAAACATAAAGCACAACAGGCTGGCTCAGCTGAGACTGACAACATTTGCACGAAGTTTCATCAAAATGGCATCAAGAACAACTTTTGAGCAATGCCCAGAAAGCCAAATTAAGCGGAAACGACAGACAATCGGACATACCAAGGTGGCATACCGGTGTCCTAGAGGGAAGAGAAGAAGAACCGGCTACACGCCTGGCGTCCGAGGTCTGTGACTTGCAGCCCTTGAGGACAAATCTCGACAGGGACGCCATTGCAGGACAGTTCCAAGATGAAACAATGACAAGGGGGGTTGGCAGTGGATTCAATTTCAATCTCAGCTCAGGCGTGGAAGTGAATACAAGATGTTTCGCTTTTCATCAGGGAAGATGGAGGATTCTTGATCGCACAGTTGAGAATACTGGAAATGACATGGGAAGGGTGTTATCCGATAATTCAATCGAGCGGTCGTGTAAACCGATGGATGAACCCCACAAAAAGTACACAGTAGAAAGTGGATGGCCCGCCCCCCTCGGCCCATTACATGCACGTACATCGTATATTTACTATGTCACTTGAGTAAGCTCCATCACCATCGGCAGCTGCTATTTGTTGTTGTAATCGGCAAAATCTCGAATTAAGAAAGTTATATATATATATATATATATATATATATATATATATATAAATTAGTACAAATGATTTTCGTGTCATTTTCAAGGCTTAATTTGGATGGGCCGCGAATGAGATTGAAAAGATGTGGGCCTTCAATGTGTTGAAGGAAAAAAAGACGACTTTAGATTTATTAAAGTTTTGCAGTGTTCTAATTTCATCCTTCAGTAATTTTAATTCAACGTTTATAAGTAATTATTTATTCATATTATAAGAAATAGTCTTACGATTCATATTTATTTTTGCAAGCACTTAAATTTGTCTATCAACTTGATCATAGAATTATGGTTGATATATATATATATATATATATATATATGTATACTTGCTGTCCTGTATGTATGACACGTAGATCTATTTGCATATTTATGGGTTTCTCTGAGCACTTCATCTGACCATATTATTGCCTGTCGTCGTCTAATGTTGCACCTTTTTTATTATTATTATTATTAATTTCGTCGAGACGTAACATACCACATTCCTATTCCTTATTATTTTATTTATTTATTTTTTATTATCACTAAGGTAAGCGTGCATTGGCATTGCTTAATCCAAGACTAGGACAACCTTGGAAAATTCTACTGTCTATTAATTATGCACCACCAATAGATTTTTTTTAAAAATTTAAAACATTAATCATGACTCACTGTCGAATTTAGTTATCAATTGGTTAAGTGTTTGGACCGTTAAAACTTCTAGAAGACAATTTTACGTGCCCATAAACTTGTAGTAGATCAACTATCATGGGAAGAAATGCATGCGTGCGTATTTTGTTCCTTTTTCTTTTAATCTTGGAATAGCTTATATTCATTTGTTCGTTCACCTATCTCTCCACCATGTGACCGAAAAAGTCATACCGATTATTGCATGATCTATAGAACGCCTGTCGGGTAACTATATATGGATGTACACATGAATTATTCACACTGTTCTTTACCCTTTTTTCCTCTTCAGTAACTTGATTGTTCCTGACGAATTTAGGTTCAAATAAGATAAAACTCATCCCAATCTAAAAATTCGAATCCAAGACGTTACTCAGGTGAGAACGATGTTTAATAACGTTAATCGATTTGTGTTAGTATATCATCTGCAATGTCTCTTGATCATTCCGCATCTCTGTTGGTACTTTCTTCAATCGTGCCTGTGCATTTAAAGGAAGGACAAGCACGATTACTATAATTTTCCTCTCTTTAGGTAGGGTGAGGGAGAAAATATGCATCTAAAAAAAGTCATTCAATTTTTTTTTTGTTTTGATGATAGAGGAAAAAAAAAGAAAGAGGAAAACAAAAGGGACGTTATATAAATATATATATATACACACACACACACACATATATTTTAAAGGAACGACGTAATTATGGTGTGTATTTTGAAGGTGAAGGGAAGTGGCAGAAAGGAGAATTGTTCCATACGCTCCCATTATATTACATCATGAGAACAAGAACAACAGCTCCCTCCCTTCCTCTCTGTCGTCATCATGGTATTAAGCCAGCCAGCCAGCCAGCCAGCCTTTGTCGAACAGACATACATTTCCGTGTTATTTATAGCTTCAAGTGTTATGTTATCGACTGTATCATCCACAAACTTACCGAAACAGTTCAACATATCCAATGATTATTTACAGATCTCATGTCGTATATGTCACTGCAAATTTTTCTACTACTCTCCCTCTCCGTTTCCTCTCTCTCTCCTTTGTCTGGCATTTTCACAACCAATCGCCCAACACAATTTCATGATGCTTATATAATGGATTCTTTTTTTTTTTATAGGAAACAAAATGTTCACGTAGTAGGATGAGGCAAACTGCTCTTTCTCGCTTGCATGAGTTGATTTGATTGAGATAACATGATATTTTTTTTTAATTTTTAAGGGAGAATTCTCATTTAACAGGTCAATACAATTTAAATATAAATTAATTAAGATTATTCAATAGTTTTGATACGAGGTGATGGAATGAAAAAGGAAGTTACTCCTCTCCTCCCTAACTTTTGGAAATATTCCATTGGAACAAATAATATTCTTTATATATACTAAAACAGATAATAATGGACGTAGATAGTAAACATTAATAGAATAAAACAAAGAATGGTGCTAATAATAAAGCCGATGTTGTGCACACCGTATAGTTTGAATTTTTTTTCCTGTCCATATAAAACTGATGCCTATCCTAACCAACCTTAGTTAAATTTTAGAAAGATGGATGTGAAATAATGTTTGAGAACATAATATGGCTTTGGGAAGAAGGATGTGTCAATTGCAACAAACGATTGGTCCCCCCTCAATGTCGGAGATCAACTGCTGCTTCCTTCATAACAAAGTCTTGAGGAGAGAGAGAGGATAAAAATGTAATTATCTAGGATTATATTAAGGCAAGATATTAATTTTAAATACACGGGCGGGCCCCAGTTTTTCTTTTATTGAGCCGGTTGCAAAAATAATTTCTTTATTTTTTCTGTCAATTTTCCAAAATTACATAAATTGTCTCAATGAGTCATGACTCATTAATAATAATTAAGAAAAAAAATAAGGAGCTGCAATTAATTAAATAGATAAAATAAGAACTGTTAAGAAACTGGAAATCCCCAACTCAACTTTCAACTGATGGATTGCTTGCCCTGCCAGCCCATAACCGCAACCTACTTTTGCTGGCCCATAACATGTATCCTGCTGCCACGTGTCCATCGCCTTTTATCTATTATTTCACTGTAAATATGGAGTTAATTGATTTCACTTTTTAACTTTTCAAAGTATCCTTAATAAATATGTTTTTAACCAATAAAAAAAACTTAAAACTATTCTCATATTTTTCATTTTTAATTATATATTTTATTTATTTACTTATTACACACTCTTTAAAAAAATTAATTATCTACAAAAAAAATAATAGTCAATTATTAAAGATAAAAATTTATAATTAATTATACAATAAATAATTCCCTAAATGATACAAATTGGCGTCTAGTTTATTCCTATGTTCCAGGAAAAAAATTCTCCGTCCCCAGCCCAGATCCCTTATTAGTTAAATAAAGGAGTTTTTTCAATCTTTTTTTTTTTGGTAAGAACTCTTCATTTTTCGGTAAGTTTTTTCAATCTTTTTAGGTAGAGAAGAAAGGAGTTGGCCAACTCATTTAGTTTATCAAAAACGGAAAATAATTACATTGCTTTCATTATTATCCTTCTTAACATAGTGTCATGTCATAGCTCTCTGACTTGTTTTATTAATTTATTTTTATTCACTAGACTCAAATTTATAATCTCATTTAAAGATAATAAATATAGAATTACCGAATCAAATCCATATCGATTTCTAACAATATTTCCCATTAATTGGCTCGCGAGGCTCTTAATTATTTTTTCCCCCAACGTAAAGAAACTTTTTTTTTTATCGGTCCTAACATAAAGATGCTTCTTTATTAGATTTTATTGCAATATTATATAGGGAAACCGTTTCCGGTAAAAAGGAAAATGAAAACAGTGAAAACGTATTATCCTGCCACTCTCAATGAGCGGAAAAAGAGGGGAAAAAAAAAAGGGCGCCAGGGCAAAGAAAGACGGCCTCCCTCCATCTCTCTCTCTCCATCTCTCCCCTGCCCTGCCCTGCCCTCAGCTTTTTCTCACCAATCTCTCTCTACTCCCGACCCCGAGAGGGAGAGATTCCCTCTCTAAAACTTCCTCACCTCCTCCAAATGCCTTGCGAGAACTCACCGGCAGCATCTTAGCTCTGTTGTTCACCGTTTCTGCGTTTCTCGGCAATGGTGGCTTCCTTCACGAGCTCCGCCGCAGCTGTCCTCCTGCTCTTCATCTCGGTGGCGCTCCTCAGTGGCTGGGGAGTTGACTCGGAGCCGAATCAGGACAAGCAAGCCCTCCTGGCTTTCCTTTCGCAGACGCCTCATGCGAACCGCCTCTATTGGAACGCCTCCAGCTCGGCGTGCGGTTGGGTGGGAGTCGAGTGCGACCCCACCCTGTCCTACGTCTACTCCCTTAGGCTCCCGGGGGTGGGCCTTGTGGGCCCCATCCCTCCAGCTACCATCGGCCGCCTGAGCCAACTCCGGGTCCTCAGCCTCCGCTCCAACCGGATCACAGGCGAGCTCCCCTCCGATCTCTCCAACCTCACCTTCCTCCGCAGCCTCTACCTCCAGGACAACGCTCTCTCCGGCGGGTTTCCAACCAGTGTGACCCAGCTCACCCAGCTTGTCCGCCTCGATCTTTCGTCCAACAACTTCACTGGACCGATCCCCTTCTCCGTCAACAATCTGACCCAACTCACCGGCCTCTTCTTACAGAACAACCAGTTCTCCGGTACCCTCCCCAGCATCAATCCCAGCGGCCTCGACGGCTTCAATGTGTCCAACAACCGCCTCAATGGCTCGATCCCGACAGCTCTCTCAAAGTTCCCTGCCTCTGCATTCGCCGGGAACCTCCAACTCTGCGGCAGCCCTCTGCCCTCGTGCTCCCCATTCTTCCCGTCTCCCGCCCCGTCTCCGACCATAAACCCGAGCCCGCCGCCAGTTCCCGTCCAGAAGAAGTCCAAGAAGCTCGCCACTGGATTGATCATAGCAATCGCTGTCGGGGCAGCCCTGATCGGGTTCTTGCTGCTGATGTTCCTGATAGTCTGCCTCAGGCGTCAAAGGAGGCAACAGCAGCCCGCGAAGCCGCCAAAAAGCATCGTCAGTGCAGGAGCAGCAGCAGCAGCAAGTTCCTTCGAGGCGGGGACTTCCTCCTCGAAGGAGGAGATCACGGGAGGAACGGTGGAGGGAGAGAGGAACAGGCTGGTGTTCTTCGAGGGAGGGGCGTACAGCTTCGAACTGGAGGACCTGCTGAAGGCGTCGGCCGAGGTGCTGGGGAAGGGGAGTATGGGAACGTCGTACAAGGCGGTGCTGGAGGAAGGGACGACGGTGGTGGTGAAGAGGCTCAGGGACGCGGGGGTGGGGAAGGAGGAGTTCGAGGCGCAGATGGAGGCGCTGGGGAAGGTCAAGCACGAAAATGTGGTCCCACTGAGAGCCTTCTACTACTCCAAGGATGAGAAGCTCCTCGTCTACGATTACTTTCCCACCGGCAGCTTGTCCACTCTTCTCCACGGTAAGAACTCGATCTCCCCTTTCTCTGACCATGTTGACTTTGGCACTTTGCCGCTCTCCACCTCCACGAGAGGAGAGAGTCCTGTGTATAATGCATGTCATATTTTAGTATTAATGTGGTATTACAAGTTAATAGAATTTATTTATTTTTAAAATTTTTTATTAAATTAGAAAAATAATTTAATTTAATTAGAGAATGACGTCGCGTAGATATTGGCTTATGATATACCCGTTATCCACGGGACCCTTTCCCACTCCACAGGTGCTAATTGATTCTCATAGGTGATTAAAGGGCCAGGTCAAGTGGTGTCGGGCAGAAATGCTTATCTTACATGACAAAACCAATTAATAAAATTTAATTTTTTTTAAAAAATAAAAAAATTCTAAATAGAGTCGAATTTTATTGGTTAATGTTAAGGTAGGGACATAAGATTTTCTTAATTAAAGTGGTTGAACAAGTCAGAAATTCTTTCATCAATTTGGAAAGCTCATACGAGAGCAGCGTCTAGAAATTTTAAATTTTGGCTTAATATATTTGTCTAATTAGAGTTTGTTATTTATTAGTTTTTTTTATATTATTTTAAATTTTTTAAGATTTGATCACTATCATTACACATTTTTCGATTATATGTCTAATTTTAATTGGACGATTATACTACATTATTGTTATTACGAGATTTATATGATGCACAAGATACTTTCTCCCTAGCACCATCTTTTCTGTCTAGAACTCATCGAAGTGGGATTTTGCGGGGTGAGAGATTGTTATCTGTTTGAATCAACAGGCTCTACCGGTTAATTTTCTTTTCTAAATTCAATTCTTATATTCCCCTTTTCTTTAATTTTCTTCTAGAAAATTTTCCTTTCTTGGCAACTATTTATTCTGGACAGCAGCCGTCTTATAACTCAGAAAGAAAATCTTT